>JASDQU010515054.1:62314-73500 GCA_032191745.1 Picea mariana | reverse complement strand
AGAAACCATTCACAATATGAGTAAGGCTTGAAAATATTAAGCATGTAACTGAGCTATGAAATTCATTTACCTACAGCAAGATAAAACTCATCTACAACAAGCAAGATCTAAAACATGTACTTGAAAAATAACACAAGGAAAGAGTGTACTAGTTGGCAATGGGGGCCCTCCAATGCTTCCCTTGTACACTTTAGTTGACTTCAGCTAAGAAATGACTCCAGTAGCATTCAAATCACCATAATCATTCACATGAACAAAACACAGAGCTGATCTTCAAGAGTGCAAGTTCTCAAGTTTCTTCATTCATATCAAGAGTGTCTTACTAGTTTAAGCTTAAGAGTATTTATACAAGAGTCTAAAAACCAAAAATGCTAAAATGTCTCCTAAATATCATAATTAGATCCACAATATCCTAGGAGGGTCGAATTCCTCCTTTAGATCCTCAATATATGGTCAAAATCCCACGAAATCCAAAACTGTCCAAGATTTAAGGCTGAAACAGGGCAATTTCTACTGAAGTGGCCATGTTTGACCAACGTTGACCAGACATCTGGAAGGCTCAGATTTCGAATATGATAGCTCATTCTCCATCCTTGTACATCAGGGAACACGACCCAAGTGTTAGATTTCTCCCAGGTGTCCTGCAAGTATACAAACCACAGAGATTTTATGAGATTTTGTCAAATCCTGTAATTTCTGGTAAATTTCCAATTTTAATGCTAAAATTTAGAAAATTCAATTCTTAAGCTAAAGAATGACAAATATACCTTGCATAGGCTGTTTCATGGAAAATGTGGAATGAAATGAAGGTAAAATGGATAAATAAAGAGGCAAAAGTATGGTTTATGGAAGCACAAAAATGGACTCAACAGAGACCATAAAAGGGTTTTTTAAGTTTGCACACAAGTGAAGATTTCTGGATAAAACCAAGTGGTTGATCCATATATATTTCTTTTTGTAGATCTCCATGAAGAAATGAACCTTTGACATCCATCTGGTGTACTATCCACTTGTAGGGTGCAACTAGAGAGAGAACAAGGAGAATATAATTCATTTTAGCCACGGGTGCAAAGGTTTCAGAATAATCAATGCCCTCAACTTGAGAAAAACCTTTAGCAACCAATCGAGCTTTATACTTGTCTATAGTACCCCTTGTTGCATACTTAGTTCAATATACCCACTTGCACCGAACCAATTTTCTACCTTTTGGAAGAGTGACTAAGTCCCAAGTGCATTTTTTTAACAAGGAATTATACTCATCTTCCATGGTTGTATCCCACTCTACAATACCATGGGCTTCATTAAAATCCTTTGGATATGAAGCACTAGCCATGAATACTCGAGGAGTCCTTTGAAGAGAGGACATGCTTCTTCTTTGACCCCAATTAAGAAGTGATGGAAGAACTTCTTTGCATTGTTCTTCAAGAGTACAATCATTAGCTAGTGGAGTCAATTCAAAAGAAGGAGAATCATACAAAGATCCAAGATGTTGAGGGGAATGTTCATCAAATCAAACACTCCTACTAATGATCAACTCATGTTTGTCAAGATCAAGTAATTTATACCCTTTAACATCATCAGGGTAGAAAAAATATATGCAAAGCTTACTTTGTATGCCCATTGCCTTGCATTTTTCTTTGGGAATGTGGGCCCAAACATTACACCCAAAGACTCTGAGATGGCTTACGAAAGATTTCCGTCCACTCCAAGCTTCTTTTGGGGTCACACCTTGGACAACGTTGTGAGGTGTGTGATTTTGAACATAATTGGCACAATTAATGGCTTCAACCCATAATTGTGGCAAAAGACCTTTAGAATGGATCATGAAACTGGCCATCTCCTTCAAGGTGCGATTTTTTCTTTCAGCGACACCATTTTGTTGTGGACAATATGGCACATAATGTTGTAGTTGAATTCCTTCATTGGCACAATATTCTTCAAATATGTGGTTGGCATATTCACGACCATTATCAACGTGTAAGCATTTGATAGACTTTCTAGATTGCTTTTCAACTAAGGCTTTGAACAGAAGAAAATTGTCAACCTCACTTTTGTTCTTTAAAAAATAGACCCAAGTGTGTTTGGAGTAGTCATCAATGAATGTAAGGAAATAGCGGGCTCCTTGAAAGGACAAGGTAGGAAAAGGGCCTACAACATCAATGTGGACAAGTTGAAGAGCTTCAAAAGCTCTCCAAGATTTTCCTTTATCAAATGTATCTTGAGGATGCTTGCCAAGAACACACCCAGTGCAAACACCATCAACAATGAGATAGGAGGAAGACCAGTGACCATATTTCGCTTACTTAGTTGTTGAACATAGTGATAGTTTAAGTGACAAAATCGCTCATGCCATAATTTACTTAACTCATTTGAGTGAGCAAGTGAGGCATTAGTAGGAGACTCTTGCACAAAATGAGGAAATGAGTACAAGTGTGCATTATGATCCACTTTCTCTATGGCAACAATTTGTGAGGGATCCTCGATTTCACAAACAACTACAAAATTAGGAGTAAACAAGATTGTTCTCCCTGAACCAAAATTTGCGATTTGATAAATTGAGAGAAAATTAGTTGAAAGATTAGGAACATATAGAACATTGTTAATCATGCCATCTATCATCTCAATGGACCCTTGCCCATTTACATCCAAAGGTGAAGAGTTGCCCATATAAATATGCTTTGTATTGCATGAATTGATGGAAGAAAACAATTCCTTATGTGCAGCCATGTGATGAGTTGCTCCATAATCAAATATCCATTCAGGTGGAGAAACATGTCTTGCCGTAGCGGAGAGAGCTTTAGCATTTCCTGTACTATTGCTAGAAGAAGATGGATTGTCATTTAAATTGTGTTTCTTCATTTCTAAAGACAAAACAACCAATTTCTTGAAGCAACGAGACTCCAGATGACCTCCTTTTCCACAAAAGGCGCATTTAAGAGGACTTTTCTTTCCTTTACAATCTTGTTTAGATGAGTGATTTGAAGAGTTGCACTCCTTTGTGCTTTGTGTTTGTTTCCATTTAGATGCCTTTTTATGTTGTATATTTGAGTTAGCTACAAAAGTATGACTTAGAATTTTTGGAGCGAAGAGCACCCATTTGAATGAGTTTATCTTGCTCACGAGTAAATCTTTAGCAAAAGCATCAAAATAAGGCATTACAAAATGTGTCCCCAAGGCATCCTTAGTTGAATAAAATGTGGAAACAAACACTGAAGAAGGCTCACATAATTTAGAGAGTACTGACAAAATGAGTTGTTCATCATTTTTCTCAATATTACAATCCTTTAATTGAAGCCGAAGAAACTTGAACTTGGAAACAAAATCTTGAATAGTATCAAAATTATTAGGATTTAGACTGATTAATTCATTTTCCAATTGATGACCACGAATTCCATCTGTTTTACCAAATAGTTGTTCAAGTTGCTTCCACACTACATCAGGAATATCCATGTCTTCAAGATAGAACAATAGTTCCATAGAAAGAAATAGACATATTAAACCTAAAACTTCATTGATTATGCCATTTAGGTTTTTCAATATTTTGTGTAGGTTCAATTTCTGCATCAATAGTAACCCTATAAACCCTTACTCCCCATTAAAACAACCATTGCAGATTTCCATGTAAACTACTTATGAGGGGTTAAAATAGGCAAAGGTAAGTTGTCAGCCATAGCAAAAGATTGAAGATGTTAATTAAGAGACAAGTAATCCACAGGGGCAAGCTAAAAACAAGGCCCTAAATTGGCCTTCTAAGCGTGACTCCCCCCACCTCAAAAAATACTTTTATTAAAAAAGACACTCCACTTTTACAAAGATTGTTCCCCACACAAGGAAAATGGTAATATTTAATTTAAAAAATGTTAACCTCTATTCAAAAGGTCAAACGAAGACTGGTTGGCTGCCCGAGCAATTTTCTGGGCAGAGAGAGCTGAACAACACGATATGCGAAGAAGGGGGCACACCAAATAAGAGGAGAGCCGACCCTTGAGCAGGTTTCTGGATAGAGAGGAGAACGACCTAGAACACCACGAAAGCGTCAAGACAGCCCACGAACAGAGGCAGAGTGAGGGCTGCGCAGCAAAGCCGAACCTTCAAAAAAAAATGGCCAACGAACAGAGAGAAAAAAGCCCTCGAATAAAGGGAAAACCACCCACGAGCAGAGGGAGCCAAACCATCAAAAGGAAATCGACCCACGAACAGAGGTGAATGCATTCCGTTCAAGCAGGGTCAGCAAAGAAAACGAGCAGGAGAGCGATCCGAAAAATGCCCAGATCTCAAAACAGAGGCAGGAAGGAGGGATGGAGGAGAATGACGCCCTGCAGCTCTGATACCATGTGAAATCAGACCACAGGAAGAGGATAAGATCAACTTATCCTCCACACAGAACAAAACTCAGAAAATAGACACACCAACTCAAACAGAAAGAGAACATAACTAATCTATTATTTCTTCTATATTGAAATACAAAGCGAGTCTTTATTTATAGAACTTTTGGAGGGTCCTACATTTATGAAGGTAGTTGGCAAGTAGTTGGGAAATGGAGTGGGTTGGAGCAATTTTTTTTTCTGAGTTATTTTTTGGATAGGTTTTTTGGTCATCCGCTTTTAAATTTCTGGTTAATCTAAAATTCTGATTGATTTTCTGAGCATCTGAGTTGGTTTAAAATTTCTAAACTATTGAGACTTACCTTCTACAAAGTGCCTTAATGATGAGTGACTTCTTACAACCTGACTTAATGATGAGTGGAGTGTTCACTTGAAACACGTTAACTCAAAAAATCATGTAATAAAATCCCTCAAATGAATAACAAACTTTAGTACATTAAGATTTAATGTAATTCAAGCTAAAATAGTTCAACTCAACACAATACAAACACAATACAAGTAGAATGTAAGAATAAAATAATGTAAGACAAACAAACACAAACATCATTAATTGACAATGTAAGACACTCTTATGAAGTCTTGAGAATTGACATAAATCCAAAGTAGAAATTTTATATAAGTTTGTTTAGATCTAATGAAGCAAACTAAAGGTGTATACCATCATCATGTTGTATAGAGTGCGTTGAAGTTTTAAGGGAAGAAAAGAATCCTTGGGGTAGTCACCATATTGGTGTGTAACAACCTGAGTCAACCTCCAAATTATGGTGAGATAGTTGCATGTAATCAATGACATCTTAATTGACAACTAATCTTAGGTCATTTTGTGTGTGTTGATATGTTTGTACTCCCCCTTATTTGTAAGAATTGGTTGGAGGAGCACTAGTTGGATGGCGTACACCACATTGATATAGTTATGTGTTTGAAATATTTTCATGTTGTTATGTGGTACAATCATGAGTACAATGAACCCAATTCTCCAAAACCTTGAACTCTAAAGTCTAAGTTCAATAGTCTACAACACAAAGATTAGAAGAGGGATAAACTACATGGAATTAAATGTTCATACATGTACCTTAGACATTATTCAAATTAGATCATAACTCAAGAAAAGAGTTTCTCATTTTCATTATCAAAAATCAAGATGCATGTGCAAATTTACACATTGCACATTAGCACTCTATTATGCCTCTTGACCAACTCTCTACACTAATTGATTATCTATTGGGACTAGTCGTGGACCCATTAGCTAACCTAATTCAAATGATACTAACTTTATTTATTTACTTCATTGATTGTTCTCTTGATACTTCATTTTCTTCCTATATGTTTGGTTGTTTAGCTTTCTTTATAACTCTTTAGGGAATTTTTGTTGCTTTAACTTCCACTATGACCTTCCAATTTCACTTATAACTCTTCCTCTATCATGCATGCTTTCCATGCTCATCATTTTCATGTGTGCTCATTGTCATGCGCTTTTCATATCATGCATGCTTTCCATGCTCATCATTTTCATGTGTGCTCATTGTCATGCGCTTTTCATATCATGCATGCTTTCCATGCTCATCATTTTCATGTGTGCTCATTGTCATGCGCTTTTCATATCATGCATGCTTTCCATGCTCATCATTTTCATGTGTGCTCATTGTCATGCGCTTTTCATGTGCATTTGTCTCACATATTCTTGAACAATACTTGGTGTGACTAACTTCTATCAGACACCCTCCTATGGTGTGCATTCCTTCATTGCACGCTCACTCTACATGCTTCTTGTCATTTTTATCTTGTTAGATTTCCCTATTATACTAATAAAATCACATTTGGTATGAATACTTGATTCCTCTGCTTGTCATGCCCTTGCTTCAACTTTTGTTGCACTCCTCTATGGCGTTCTTACTTATGTTATGTTTTCTTATGTCATTGTTAGGAATAACATTAGACCCCTTCACAAGACACTCCTTTTCAACTATTCCAGGGTTAGATTTTCAATGCATGAGTTAATGTATAAATGTATTGAGTTATACTCATTCTCTAATCAAAATTTTCAACCAAAGATGTTGATCTCAAAAAATGTTCCTACTAAAATGGTGGTTATAAAATTTTATCCCCCAAGGCTTCTTTCTTGGCCAAAAAATTAAACGATGTAGTTGAAATTTGCTTTTTTTTTTCATCTTGCCTCTATCTCATTGGAACAAGGCATTGAGGGTTTTGAGGTACCATTGCTTAGGACTCAACTAGAGAATGTGATTGAATTTTCCATATGTTTTGTAAGGATTCATAAACATGTGCTTCATCATTTAGCATTTGCTCAGTGGCATTGGGTTTTAACTTCTACTATTTGGATTTGGTGTCATTATGGTTTCAACTTTTACCGTTGTAAAGTGCATGCAACAAATCAAGGGGATTCCTATATAGCTATACAAGCATTAGAAACAAAGGAGGGAATGCTCATAAGTGCTTGCATGGAATCTTAGATCTCCATATTGGTCATAAAATTAAAGTTAGTATATTTTTATGTTGGGGAAGAAAACAAACAAAATCTACTTATCTTGTGTGAATGATCTTGTCTATAGTCTAAGTTGGCTTTGTAGATTTCTATCAAAAAGTTGTCATTCATACTCTCTTCACCTAGAATAGTGAAATTTATTTAAAAGAATTATAAAAATCTTCATAATGAAGAGATATTCAAGATACTTTCTTTTCATGTATATAATAGATAAAAAAAACAAACTAGATTGAAGACTTCTTCCTATATTTCATGAATTGTATTGATCTCTTATAGCATGACATAAGTTAACATGAACGTTGTTTGTATTTGAATAGGTTCTTTAATTGTCCTTCATGCCATTTGGGTTCAATAAATGAAGGTCATTCCCATTGACATGAATACAGATCAAAATTTGTTTTTTACCCACAACTTGTTTATCAAATTTCTCATTTCTTACCTTATGGACAACTTCTCGTATTGATTTCCATACATTTTTAAATTACAATTATGACTAAATTAGAATACTTTGTCGTGTAGGTAGGTTTCTTCTCATGTATTTATGGATGCTACATAACACACTCATGGGGCCTTACCACCAAAAATGTGGCACAAACACTTGCTATTGTTTCTCAGTTGAAGAACAAAGATGATTGACACTGTGAAAAAGAAAGTCCAGATATGTTTCATCAAAAGATATTTCTAAGGGATATTAGGCAAGAGAATGATGGATTTGAAATCTTGGGAAGAAGAAAAGAAGTGACTTTGAAAGCTAAGGAATAACATCAACAAGTACAAGAAGACTAAATTAGAAAGAATTGAGCCATCTAAAGTCAAAAGAAATCGTCAGTTAGGTGGAGGTGAATCACCTAGTGTTAATGGCATTAAGTGCTCAGTGAATGACCAAACTTTGTCTTATGAACTTTGAGCTCACTCAACTATGAGGTCTTTTAGAGGCATTGTTCTAGATTTTGATACTGTTGTGCTTCTTAAATATGGAAAGAATAGTTCACAAGAAAATATATCATGTAAATTTATTGATGATAGTCACATGGGAAACCTATAAGAAGTGACATGCTTAGAGCCATATGTTGATGATCATAATCTTTACATTGCTTGTACAAATGATTCATGGATTGCAAGCATAAAAAATGTTGTGCATGTTCATATGGTATTTGTAGATGAAGATGGCAAGCTTTTTCTACACCATCCTTTATTTTTTGAACTAAAATTATGGTTATCTTCAACTAGTTCATATTTCAGCTTGCAAGAATGGGATTCTAGTGGAATCATTAAAAGAGGGCTTTATATTGATGGTAAAAAATTCATTTGCTTGGATAGGCTTGTGGTATGTACCACAAATCCAATAGATTTAATCATCAAGACAAACATGTATGAACTATTATGAAAGTATAGCTAGTTTTTTCTAGAGAGGAATCATTGTCCATCCCATAACCTGTTGAAGTGTTTGATTATTTTGTTGATGTTTCCTCTAGTCAAGCATTTTTTGGGTAAGAATATTCTGATGTTGAGAAGATGTTATTAGCATTGGCCACCATATTTCATCATGTGTGAATTTGCATCATCGAGAGGTGTTTTACACATAGGAGTAATTGTTCATACCATCACATATCATTGATGGTACACATTCTCAATATTTTTACACCAATAGGCATCCCCCTATTGAAAAGCGATGGAATAATCAATCTTTTAATTAGAAACCTTAATTTTATGGCCATGAATTAAAGATGTTATATTCTCATCGTCTCCTCTAAATAGATGGATGAGATTTGAAACATTAACTTTATTGCATACTTTTATCATTACTGAAATTGTTTACTATTTCACATTTACCTAATAGGATTATGAAATTATTGTCTACGAGGTTATGAAATTATTGTCGGGTTATTTGTGAGTTTTTAAAAAAAATGTAGTAAAGGTTATATGGGCTATTACTATATGCCACGTTGTGGGTTATTACTGTATGAAGAGTCGTGGACTATTACTCGGTTATTAATCTATGGGATTTTCAAATTACCCCAGCAATTGAAATTACTGAGCGAGTTTTTCAAATTGTTTGGGTTATAATTAATGTATGTCGTGTCATTGATTTAGAATTTCATAGTGATTTCAAATACCAAGTGGGTTATTAAATTACCATTCAGGTACCATGATCTTTTAAAAAAATGTCATTGGGTTATTAATGAGTGTTTTTTTTTCAAATATTACAGGATGCATGAATAAAATTGGATTAAAAACCACAAACATGAATACATCAAACCTGTAATTAAATCGAAAACCAAACATGCTCACTTTAATCAAAGTGTTGTTGTATATCCATTTGCAATATATGGGATATACTTGGCAATATCCCTGAAAACCAATCAACTCCTAATACCATACTGTGTTTTTGATATGCATGTACAATCTGTGTTTTTTATTAGCATTTTTATTATTCGTGTTTGAAATTAATCAAATGCAATATTTCGTGGTGATTATGTCAACATATTCTTCTCGAAAATCACAATCTAACCATTGAATGCATACTATGACACTGCCGAGAGGTATTGAAATCGAAGTTCACAATCTCAGCTCAAACAATCTGGATTTGTGTGCATACAAGTGTTTAATACCTCTATGATCAAGCTTTGATCATGGTTTTTAACACCCATTCAAGTTATGTGAGCATATCGAATTTTCTGTTGTGAATCTATTTTTATGTTCTTATTTTGTATCTCTTGGTCTATTCCAAATTATTCACAACGCTTTCTAATTAATTATAATGGTATTAGTGAACACTTTATTGAAATAAATATTAGGGGTTGTTGAGATTTATATGTAATGATTAAAAACATCTATAATAATGAATACTTTGAAATGAAAGAGAATTAAAATTGAAAACAAATAGTTGGAAATGAAAAAAATTAAAATGGAAAAAAATACGGGAATAAAGAAAAACATAAACCTATTACCCAGAACGGATTGTAAGTGTATAATCAATCGTTCTTCTTGATATGGAAATGATGTTTAAGAGCTTGACGTAAGTAGTTAATCCATCTGAACCTACAACTCTTTCTAGATCTCTGAATACATGTATGAGTACATATACATTACATAATTGTATTAAATTGAATTTGAGTAAAAAGGAAGAAAATGATTGAAAATAGAGAGACGTGGGTGCTTACCAGCCTGCTCGGCTACATCATTCCAACAACCCAAGAGGTTGTTTTTTCATGAAGTAGTTGGTGATTTTATTATCTGCTTCAAATGACCAAAGACGTTTTTTTAGCATTTATTTGGAGGGTGTTGGGGGCACACCTTTCCTCATCCCCTTTCCTTGTCTGCACCTAATTTTTTCCACACTAATTGCTCTACGATGTTTTATGTGAGTAAGTTTGCATATTGCCTAGATCGGCTCCATTTTCACCCTAATAAAGGTAATGACGCCCATCCGTGTATATCAACCACTTTTAATAATGTGGTTGTGCTAGTAATATTTTCAATTATTATTTATTACATCAGAAACTCTTCATAATGTGCGATTTTAATTCTATTGTTATGCATTTTAGGTATTGTTGATGTTTTCTTTATCAAATTTTAACAATTATGAGGTGGTCACCAACCACTCAAACGGGGGGATCATTCTTTTTCGATTTTATTTTTATGAATTATGGAAATCGTACTGTGTTTCAAATTCTTGTAATAAAACGTGATAATGAACTTGTTGCTTCCAAATTATCCACCTCTAAAGGATATGGAAGCAAGGATGCAATACACTCTTATCTTGGTATTTTGCAACCACATCCAGAACAATGTCACAACATTCAACTTATTTCATACAATGTGTCCAATCACCCAAAATTTTGGAATACAATACACAATGACACGTAGGTGGGGATACCATGTTCGAATGAAAAATTTATTATAGCTTTGAACTTAATAGTTGTGCATTCTATACATTTAGGGATTAAGAATAATTTGTTGAAGTTCACTGTGAAATGATGTGAAATATTAAGGAGGATGTTTTCTATAAATGACATGCATTCCTTGATAGGTTCCATCCAACTTCAGATTCAATTCAACAAACACATCTTGATAAATGGTGAGTGGGGCACACAATCAAATTTCACTATTTGTACAATAGTGTAGAACCTCGTGTGTTTTTATAGTTCTCTTGTGATACACACTAATGGGATCATTTGCATCATTTTTATGGATCAATCTTGAATACAAGAGCAACCCATTTAGAGTTACAAAAAACAATTGTCTGTGAAAACATTTTTGTTCACAAATTGTTTGTTCTTATTAAATTAATGCCA
>JASDQU010515054.1:45989-60883 GCA_032191745.1 Picea mariana | reverse complement strand
TTTGGAGGAGTTACACTTTAGATATGACCCTGAGAATTCACCTAGTGACTTGCAGTGTCCCGATCTATATTTCTGGAGAGTTTCATAGCATTTGGAGGCCTCCTTCAGCAGGGCCGAATTATCTAGGGCTTCAGTCATCTAGTGGGGCGCACCATTCAGTGGAGGAGTTTCAGATCTACAAGGTTTGAGAGTGGATTTGGAGATTTGGACACCTGGGTTGTCCTTATAGTTGGTCGATCTATCAGTTGATATCTTTCTTGGGGTGATTGGACATATTTGACAGCAGGGCCGAAATATTGAGGAGCTTCAGCACTGTAGCAGGGCGTGGAATCTTCCGGCTTGAGGGGTTTGGCACTTGGCATTGGTCTTCATCTCTTATCCAACCTTTGGAGGCTTATTTTGTATTGTCGGAAGCATTTTGTAGCAGCTCTATTGTCTATCTTCTTGGCCATATGTTGAGCATTCCAGATCGACATCTTTATTGTAGCAGGTTCTTCTATCTTATGAATAAAATAAGATTTGAGATGTTTTGGCTTGTCTATCATATTGCATATGGTTGAGGTATGTTCCGTGGTTGTCTGTTCTTGTTATTTGCTGCATACACACATATAAACACATCAGTAAACCCTAAGGCTGAAATCAAGAGGCCATTCAACAAGTGAACACAGTAAACAAGTAGGACAACAAACTATTTGACGAAATACCCCACTCAGAAAAAGTTTTAAAAAGACACCAAAACCGTGATGATCCTTGCATAATGGATTGGGATCATTACATGAGAGATAGTTGCATGTAATCAATGACATCTTGATTGACCTCCAAATTATGGTGAGAGATACTTGCATGTAATCAATGACATCTTGATTGACCTCCAAATTATAGTGAGAGATAGTTGCATGTAATCAATGACATCTTGATTGACAACTAATCTTAGGTCATTTTGTGTGTGTTGATATGTGTTACTCCCCCTTATTTGTAAGAATTGGTTGGAGGAGCACTAGTTGGATGGCGTACACCACATTGATATAGTTACGTGTTTGAAATATTTTCATGTTGTTATGTGGTACAATCATGAGTACAATGAACCCAATTCTCCAAAACCTTGAACTCTAAAGTCTAAGTTCAATAGTCTACAACACAAAGATTAGAAGAGGGATAAACTACATGGAATTAAATGTTCATACATGTACCTTAGACATTATTCAAATTAGATCATAACTCAAGAAAAGAGTTTCTCATTTTCATTATCAAAAATCAAGATGCATGTGCAAACTTACACATTGCACATTAGCACTCTATCATGCCTCTTGACCAACTCTCTACACTAATTGATTATCTATTGGGACTAGTTGTGGACCCATTATCTAACCTAATTCAAATGATAATAACTTTATTTATTTACTTCATTGATTGTATGTTGATATTCTCTTGACACTTCATTTTCTTCCTATATGTTTGGTTGTTTAGCTTTCTTTATAACTCTTTAGGGAATTTTTGTTGCTTTAACTTCCACTATGACCTTCCAATTTCACTTATAACGCTTCCTCTATCATGCATGCTTTCCATGCTCATCATTTTCATGTGTGCTCATTGTCATGCGCTTTTCATATCATGCATGCTTTCCATGCTCATCATTGTCATGCGCTTTTCATATCATGCATGCTTTCCATGCTCATCATTTTCATGTGTGCTCATTGTCATGCGCTTTTCATGTACATTTGTCTCACATGTTCTTGAACAATACTTGGTGTGACTAACTTCTATCAGACACCCTCTTATGGTGTGCATTCCTTCATTGCACGCTCACTCTACATGCTTCTTGTCATTTTTATCTTGTTAGATTTCCCTATTATACTGATAAAATCAACATTTGGTATGACTACCTCATTCCTCTGCTTGTCATGCCCTTGCTTCAACTTTTGTTGCACTCCTCTATGGCGTTCTTACTTATGTTATGTTTGCTTATGTCATTGTTAGGCATAACATTAGACCCCTTCACAAGACACTCCTTTTCAACTATTACAGGGTTAGATTTTCAATGCATGAGTTAATGTATAAATGTTTTGAGTTATACTCATTCTCTAATCAAATTTTACAACCAGAGATGTTGATCTCAAAAAATGTTCCTACTAAAATGGCGGATATAAAATTTTATCCCCCAAGGCTTCTTTCTTGGCCAAAAAATTAAACGATGTAGTTGAAATTTGCTTTTTTTTTTCATCTTGCCTCTATCTCATTGGAACAAGGCATTGAGGGTTTTGAGGTACCATTGCTTAGGACTCAACTAGAGAATGTGATTGAATTTTCCATATGTTTTGTAAGGATTCATAAACATGTGCTTCATCATTTAGCATTTGCTCGGTGGCATTGGGTTTTAACTTCTACAATTTGGATTTGGTGTCATTATGGTTTCAGCTTTTACCGTTGTAAAGTGCATGCAACAAATCAAGGGGATTCCTATATAGCTATAGAAGAATTAGAAACAAAGGAGGGAATGCTCATAAGTGCTTGCATGGAATCTTAGATCCCCATATTGGTCATAAAATTAAAGTTAGTATATTTTTATGTTGGGGAAGAAAACAAACAAAATCTACTTATCTTGTGTGAATGATCTTGTCTCTAGTTTAAGTTGGCTTTGTAGATTTCTATCAAAAAGTTGTCATTCATACTCTCTTCACCTAGAATAGTGAAATTTATTTAAAAGAATTATAAAACTCTTCATAATGAAGAGATATCCAAGATACTTTTTTTTCATGTATATAATAGATTAAAAAAAAACTAGATTGAAGACTTCTTCCTATATTTCATGAATTGTATTGATCTCTTATAGCATGACATAAGTTAACATGAACATTGTTTGTATTTGAATAGGTTCTTTAATTGTCCTTCATGCCATTTGGGTTCAATAAATGAAGGCCATTCCCATTGACATGAATACAGATCAAAATTTGTTTTTTACCCACAACTTGTTTATCAAATTTCTCGTTTCTTACCTTATAGACAACTTCTCATATTGATTTCCATACATTTTTAAATTAAAATTGTGACTAAATTAGAATACTTTATGTCGTGTAGGTAGGTTTCTTCTCATGTATTTATGAATGCTACATAACACATTCATGGGGCCTTACCACCAAAATTGTGGCACAAACACTTGCTATTGTTTCTCAATTGAAGAACAAAGATGATTGACACTGTGAAAAAGAAAGTCAAGATATGTTTCATCAAAAGATATTTCTAAGGGATATTAGGCAAGAGAATGATGGATTTGAAATCTTGGGAAGAAGAAAAGAAGTGACTTTGAAAGCTAATCAACGAGTACGAGAAGCAACTAAATTAGAAAGAATTGAGCCATCTAAAGTCAAAAGAAATGGTCAGTTAGGTGGAGGTGAATCACCTAGTGTTAATGGCATTAAGTGCTCAATAAATGACCAAACTTTGTCTTATGAACTTTGAGCTCACTCAACTATGAGGTCTTTTAGAGACATTGTTCTAGATTTTGATATTGTTGTGCTTCTTAAATATGGAAAGAACAGTTCACAAGAAAATATATCACGTAAATGTATTGATGATAGTCACATGGGAAACCTATAAGAAGTGACATGCTTAGAGCCATATGTTGATGATCATAATCTTTACATTGCTTGTACAAATGATTTATGGATTGCAAGCATAAACAATGTTGTGCATGTTCATATGGTATTTGTAGATGAAGATGGCAAGCTTTTTCTACACCATCCTTTATTTTTTGAACTAAAATTATGGTTATCTTCAACTAGTTCATATTTCAGCTTGCAAGAATGGGATTCTAGTGGAATCATTAAAAGAGGGCTTTATATTGGATCTAATTTTGATGTGAATCATACATTGAGTTATGCTTGTTTGTGGATATTGATGGTAAAAAATTCATTCGCTTGGATAGGCTTGTGGTATGTACCACAAATCCAATTGACTTAATCATCAAGACAAACATGTATGAACTATTATGAAAGTATAGCTAGTTTTTTCTAGAGAGGAATCATTGTCCATCCCATAACCTATTGAAGTGTTTGATTATTTTGTTGATGTTTCCTCTAGTCAAACATTTTTTGGGTAAGAATATTTTGAAGTTGAGAAGATGTTATTGGCATTGGCCACCATATTTCATCATGTGTGAATTTGCATCATCGAGAGGTGTTTTACACATAGGAGTAATTGTTCATACCATCACATATCATTGATGGTACACATTCTCAATATTTTTACACCAATAGGCATCCCCCTATTGAAAAGCGATGGAATAATCAATCTTTTAATTAGAAACCCTAATTTTATGGCCATGAATTAAAGATGTTATATTCTCGTTGTATCCTCTAAATAGATGGATGAGATTTGAAACATTAACTTTCTTGCATACTTTTATCATTACTGAAATTGTTTACTATTTCACATTTACCTAATAGGATTATGAAATTATTGTCTACGAGGTTATGAAATTATTGTCGGGTTATTTATGAGTTTTAAAAAAAAATGTAGTAAAGGTTATATGGGCTATTACTATATGCCACATCGTGGGTTATTACTGTATGAAGAGTCGTGGACTATTACTCGTTTATTAATCTATGGGATTTTCAAATTACCCCAGCAATTGAAATTACTATGCGAGTTTTTCAAATTGTTTGGGTTATAATTAATGTATGTCGTGTCATTGATTTAGAATTTCATAGTGATTTCAAATACCAAGTGGGTTATTAAATTACCATTCAGGTACCATGATCTTTTAAAAAAATGTCRTTGGGTTATTAATGAGTGTTTTTTTTTCAAATWTTACAGGATGCAYGAATAAAATTGGATTAAAAACCACAAACATGAATACATCAAACCTGTAATTAAATCGAAAACCAAACATGCTCACTTTAATCGAAGTGTTGTTGTATATCCATCTGCAATATCTGGGATATACTTGGCAATATCCCTGAAAACCAATTGACTCCTAATACCATACTGTGTTTTTGACTTGCATGTACAATTTGTGTTTTTTATTAGCATTTTTATTATTCGAGTTTGAAATTAATCAAATGCAATATTTTGTGGTGATTATGTCACCATATTCTTCTCGAAAATCACAATCTAACCATTGAATATGTACTATGACACTGCCGAGAGGTATTGAAATCGAAGTTCACAATCTCAGCTCAAACAATCTGGATTTGTTTGCATACAAGGGTTTAATACCTCTATGATCAAGCTTTGATCATGGTTTTTAAACACCCATTCAATTTATGTGAGCATATCCGGTTTTCTGTTATGAATCTATTTTTATGTTCTTATTTTGTATCTCTTGGTCTACTCCAAATTATTCACAACGCTTTCTAATTAATTATAATGGTATTAGTGAACACTTTATTGAAATAAATATTAGGGGTTGTTGAGATTTATATGTAATGATTAAAAACATCTATAATAATGAATACTTTGAAATGAAAGTGAATTAAAATTGAAAATAAATAGTTGGAAATGAAAAAAATTAAAATGGAAAAAAACACAAGAATAAAGAAAAACATAAACCTATTACCCAGAACGGATTGTAAGTGTATAATCAATCGTTCTTCTTGATATGGAAATGATGTTTAAGAGCTTGACGTAAGTAGTTAATCCATCTGAACCTACAACTCTTTCTAGATCTCTGAATACATGTATGAGTACATATACATTACATAATTGTATTAAATTGAATTTGAGTAAAAAGGAAGAAAATGATTGAAAATAGAGAGACGTGGGTGCTTACCAGCCTGCTCAGCTACATCATTCCAACAACCCAAGAGGTTGTTTTTTCATGAAGTAGTTGGTGATTTTATTATCTTCTTCAAATGACCAAAGACTTTTTTTTAGCATTTATTTGGAGGGTGTTGGGGGCACACCTTTCCTCATCCTCTTTCCTTCTTTGCACCTAATTTTTTCCACACTAATTGCTCTATGATGTTTTCTGTGAGTAAGTTTGCATATTGCCTAGATCGGCTCCATTTTCACCCTAATAAAGGTAATGACGCCCATCAGTGTATATCAACCACTTTTAATAATGTGGTTGTGCTAGTAATATTTTCAATTATTATTTTTTACATAAAAAACTCTTCATAATGTGCAATTTTAATTCTATTGTTATGCATTTTAGGTATTGTTGATGTTTTCTTTATCAAATTTTAACAATTATGAGGTGGTCACCAACCACTCAAATGGGGGGATCATTCTTTTTTTATTTTATTTTTATGAATTATGGAAATCGTACTGTGTTTCAAATTCTTGTAATAAAAGGTGATAATGAACTTGTTGCTTCCAAATTATCCACCTCTAAAGGATATGGAAGCAATGATGCAATACATTCTTATCTTGGTATTTTGCAACCACATCCAGAGAAATGTCACAACATTCAACTTATTTCATACAATGTGTCCAATCACCCAAAATTTTGGAATACGATACACAATGACACGTAGGTGGGGATACCATGTTCGAATGAAAATTTTATTATAGCTTTGAACTTAATAGTTGTTGTGCATTCTATATATTTAGGGATTAAGAATAATTTGTTGAAGTTCACCGTGGAATGATGTGAAATATTAAGGAGGATGTTTTCTATAAATGACATGCATTCCTTGATAGGTTCCATCCAACTTCAGATTCAATTCAACAAACACAACATCTTGATAAATGGTGAGTGGGGCACACAATCAAATTTCACTATTTGTACAATAGTGTAGAACCTCATATGTTGTTATAGTTCTCTTGTGATACACACTAATGGGATCATTTGCATCATTTTTATGGATCAATCTTGAAGACAAGAGCACCCCATTTAGAGTTACAAAAAACAATTGTCTATAAAAACATTTTTGTTCATACATTGTTTGTTCTTATTAAATTAATGCCAATATTTTTTGTGATTTCCTTGAGATATATGTTTCTGTATTTTTGGTTGTATATATATTGCCATCCCTATTACACTATTTAAGTTATTATGTTAATATTATTTTCAGAATTCAAGTAAGTTCAACAATGTCATGTTTTCTATGCCTTTTCTAATTATCTAGGTTTTGTCATTAGGGAAATGGGAGATATAGAAATGGGCATCTTCAAATTATAATAATAATTCCAACTAAAATGTTGTAATTTTTTCATGCTAAAGGTGTGATGTTGACCATCGCTACAGAAGAAAATATATTTTTTGTTTATTATACTTCTAGAATTACTTGGCAAGAAACAAAATATGAAAGCATCATAATAAACATGGACATGCATCTTTACATAGTTATTTTTAGAATACCAATTTCACTTCCTCACACAATTGTAGTTGCCAATGCTAATGCACAAGATTATGTAGTGATTATTCAATCATCACCTAGGTTAAAATCAACTTGAAATTGCAATGTTTGAGATGAAACTATAAAGGTGAATGGTTAATGCTAGGCACAACTTTCACAACTCAAATTATTGGGATGCTTGTCTTGACTGACAATGAATTTATTAAATTTACATATTTGATACATGAGGGATTGTAGATAGCCATTAAGATAAAGGGTTCAGTGCAAGATTGAACAAAATCGAAAAACTTCACTGAGTTTGTTGAGTGGGACACCTTTAACCAACAAAGTGACATTTTCTGATCTCAAAATGCAAGTTGAATCAATTGCTCACAAACTTCCAATACCTAGTGTTGGCACTAAAAATTATAGTTGATGATGATCTCACTTTTGTTTGTCATACATTTAGCTAGAAGAAATATACTAATAGATGAAGGGACACAATTTATTACAAGCACTGGAGAATAAGAAGAGAATAATTGATCTTTTATACTCATAAAATATACACAACCTAGGGAACCAACAAGAAAGTAATAAAATGAACCAATCAACTTTATGTTGTAAAGAGTTTCCTTGAAATGTGAAACAAAACCATATTTATAGAGAAAAACTAAATTGCTATGATATATAACATTTCATCAAAAATAAGTAGCATAGGATCTTTAAATATGAAAAAAAAATTCACTAAAACCATATTCAAGGTCTGTTTTTTATTTTTTCTATGTTTAGAATTAGTATTAGTTAGCTCTAGTTAAAGTGAAAGAAAGCCATATTTTTTTCTACTATATGCTACTAATATCAATGACATAAGAAGTATATAGATATATTTGTTTTTGGATCTATGGGTAATATGGAGTTTCATAAGACTTCGAGTAAGATCAAAGAGACTCTTCCTTGCCTTGGATAGAACCCAATATTCTTTTGTGGTGCAAAATGGTAGCACATCTCATGTTTGAGGAGATGGAGGTTCAAATGCTCCAAATAGATTTTATAAGTTGATATTTAGGGCTTTGTAGATCCAAAATTTCAACTAATTGACCCAAATCAACAAACATTGAGGCAACATGTGAAGCAATTTCATGTAGGCATTTTCTCTCTCGAAAAATGGTGTAATAAATGGTCATGTTAAACATTAAGTGAATCATCTTTTATAAATGCTTGCTGAGATTAATCAAGTTATAATTTGCTCTCACTTATCTAATATGTTTGCTTAAGTGACTTAGTATATTGTTGAATAAATGCACTTTTTATGGCTTAAGAGAAATGATACCTTGAATAGAGATATATGCACACACACAAGTGGCTTGAGTGATAAAAATGCATGCTTAGTGATATGATAAGAAAGGTAAACTAAAAATTTTGATCTCATACTTCATTGATTTTTCAATTGTTCTCATCCATAACAACCCTACTTTCTATTAAAACCAATGTTTGGCATGATTCAAGTTGCAATGGAAATTAGATTGAAAGGTCAATTTATGCCTCTATAATGGGCATGCATAATATTGAGACTTTAACACCTAATTTTGAAATGCGACCTAAAATATACAAGAAGCAATTTTATCATGTGCTCTGTATTGAAAAATCCTCATGGAAAAAAACACTATTTTACATCGAATTGGTGTGGTTATGGAAGGGCTCTCTATGCCTGTTAATGGGTGTGTACATTTTTTTTCACTTGGGACACCTAATTTTGTCAAGCAACTTGAAATATAAGCACACAATTTTTGTTTTTGTTCTTGTTCTCATATCAAATAAACCTCACTAAAATGAACACCACTTTGAGCTCAAACATCCAATTGGCATGATTGAAGTTTCCATGCAAACTCCATTGAAAGGGATGTATACGCCTCTTTAATGCAGATTTACATTTTTTGTCGGTTTGGACACCTAATTCTATCTAATGATCTAAATATACATGTATTTTTTCCCTTCTTCCCATATCAAACAAGACTCACTAAAATGCACGCCATTTTATGCTTAGACATTGAAATGAAGTGATTCAAGTTGCAATGAAAATTTCACCAAATGGGATATATATGCCTATTGATGGGCATGCCTAAATTTTTTCATTTTAGACACTTAAATCTGTTTAGAAGCTTGAAATATACAACATGCAATTTTTTTGCTTCTTGTCATATCCAACAAGCCTTACTAAAATGATAGCCACTTTAAACTTAGACATCTAGTTGGCATGATTCGAGTTTCCATATAGATTCCATTGGAAGGTCTATTTAAGCTTAATATGTAAATTTCCATGGATATTCCACTGGAATAGTTCATCTCAACAGATCTTAGAATATTTTGAAATATTTTATTAGGTAGTTTGTTACCTTAGATCTCAGATTTAGTAGTGCTCAAAATTATGGAAGTAATTGAAACCGAAATGAAAGAAACATGCAAATGAACACATCATCCACACAAATGAACACAAGATGTGACCTCAGAAACCCAATACAAGAGAAAACCTAGCTAGAAGGTGAGGCCTATGCTCTACTCTCTTTTTTTCAATTATGAAATGCAGGTACAAAGAAAGGGACACTCATTGTGGTGTTGCCATGGACATTGTGGCTTGAATGGTTCCTACTGAATCTTCAACCTCCTCTATTATGCTTCAATATTCCCCTCCTAAATGCTCTGCTTAACTATGGAACAATAACAATTTTAAAAGAATGGAACCCCTTCTCTTCCTAGTGGCCTAGTATTTAACATAGCTTGATAACAATCTAGGGTTAGGGCTAGGGGTTTTGCATGCCTCAACCCTCAATTAGTGTTATGGTTTTGGACACTGTAGAATATTCTTGAAAGTCCACACATGAATAGCCCCACATGTGGAATTAATGGGGGTTGTGTAACGACCCTAGTTGGATAAATGTTTAAAGATTATAAAGTAAAACTAATTAGGGGATTAATTGTGGTAACAAGTTATTGATTAAACAAAGATGATTTAATGATCTTAATAAAGTGAGTTATTAATTAATTAAAGGATATAATTGTGGTTAACTAAGTAATAATTTAACTACAGATCGCATTTAATGACCTGAGAAATAAATCTAAGAGATCAATGATAGATGATATAAAATGGTTGCGTATGCAACAAGGGATAACCTATGAATCCTGAGAAGATAAAACATTAAAGGAAGGATAAGGGACATGCATGGTGGTGGTTGAGGAAGTAACTGCATGAGTTGGTGAAGGGGAATAAGGGAGGAAAGGAGGTGGATGTGAGGGGCATTCGAACGGAGGATGAGGGGGATGGATTCGGAGAACTATTGGATTTGCTGTGAGCAGAGAGTTTCTGGCTGTGGCTTTTGATCAGTTGAGGCACCGAGTTGCTGGAGGTTTTGGGCACGAGGGCCAGGATATCCATAGATATCCTGGAGCTAGGTAGTTTTCCTAGTTGGCAGGGAGGACAGTAGGTTTGGGCAGTTATTCTTTGTTTGTGGCAGGGTTGGTCTGTGCATCAGGTAGCAGAAATGCAACAACAAGGCAGCAAGACAACATAAATTAGCATCAGAACCAAGTAATTTGTTAAACTATGTGTTTATTTCATTCTGCCATGCAATCATTATTCATTGATAAATCTAAGTTACTGAAGTTGCTGTTATAAAAATCAATATTATGTTATGAAGTTATTGTCTCAGTTTATGAAACTAATTGCTTATGAAAGTAAATGATGTTTAGAAATATTTGGTTGTTAAAGGTTGACATGGCATCCACTCAACGTCATAGTGGTCAACAGGGTAGGTCAATTTATGGGAGGCATAACTTCCGCATACGAACTCCAATTGAGGTGATATTTGCACCATTGGAAAGCTTTCAATGTGTAGAACAATGTTGAAGGGTTGGAGCTAAGATCACAAATTTTTGACCCCAAAAAGTATCAATTGATGCCTTGAACCAACTTTGGAAGGTTCCAGACCCCAAATCACCAAACTGGGACCTATCCCTAAAATGGACCCTACAACCTAATTCCTCCAATTTTTCCATCTATAAAGTACCAAGATAGATGACAAATTATATAATGATCCATTCTGAATCACACCTCTTGATTTAGGGAGGCATTTGGTCCCCAATTTTTTTTACTAAATGAAGTGAGAAAATTTTTCCTCTATGTTATAATTAGAGAAGTAATGCAGAAACAGAGATGTCTTTTAAAAAATCAGCTAGAATAACAACTAGAACACATTCATAGATCTTGAACTGTTAATCTTAGGAAGAAAAATCAAACTTCAAGTACACACAGTACTCAGATCTGAACAGACTAAGAACTCAACCAGTGATCTATATATCCTAGTCGGTAAGCATTAGATCATCAAAACAAAAAATAGTACTGCTACAGACTTACTGGATCTGATGCAACTTCAATTCAAGGATAGATCTAATTAATAGATCAAATTTAGAATTGAAGAAACTGATCTAAATTAGTGGATCTAAAATAGATCTAAACCAGGAGCAAGATTTAGATAGAAAGGACAAATAGATCTGAGTTTCAGACATCAGATCTAATCAATAATAAATTTTAGAAAGTAAATAACAACTTACAGATCTAACTAGAAGACCTTACCTAGAAGACTTACCTCAAATTTCTTAAGGAGAGCAGCCACACATAGGTGATGAAGATCCACTGAAGATATGCTCAGAAAAAGTCAGGATCATAGATCTACCATATAGGTTAGATCTCTTTCCAAGAGATGAAAAGACTTTCTTGCCACCAGGAGGAGAAACCACTTAAAAACTCCACACAGAAAATTTATGTGATCAAACCCTTATACACATAGGATTTCCAGCAAGCAAAACCCTTGTGCCAAGGGGTACGACTGTGATAAACAACCTATAGGTTGCGGCTCAAGAAGACAGGGATAGATCTACTAGAGAGAGGGGCCACAACACATTTGAAGGAAACAGATCTGAGGCAAATAGGCCACGTCTTGCACAGAAAAGGTGACGGCGGCTTCTGGAGGGTTCTAGACTTGTTGTAGGAGAGAACAACAGGTACACTCCTCAACACACAACAATACACATCCAATAGCCCCAGATTTGCAGCATTAGATCAACACTAGGATGGTAACAACAACTAGCCACAAAACATAAACGTTGGCTGGTAGGAGGGCCAAACCACCACAGGAAGGAGCCTAAAGGGCTGAGCCACCACAAAAAATCCTCAATCAACAGTTGCAAAAAGGGAGCCACAATAGAAGGAGAGATCCACTCACTTTTGAAGGATAACAAAAGAGTATAATCCAATGTCTAAAAGGTAAGGAAGGAGGTGTATTTATACTTTAGGATAGGGGTTAGAGTAGGGGTTTAGTAATTTTATTAATTAAAATAGTAATTTAAAATTAACATATTTAATTAATATAAATATTAATTAAACATGTTTATAAATTAAACATTTAATTAATATTTTCATAATGACCCCTAGAGCAATAAAACAAAACCCCAAACAAACACAAATAAGGGTGAAGGGGGTTTAAGTGGGGTTACCTGGTGGCAATACCTGTCCATTCATTTTCAAGGTGATCTTTGTAACTTTATCATCATTGCATATGGGATACATCCCTTATGTGGTCATGCCCACCTTCAAGGAGGGTCATGCACCAACAACCACCTAATCAAGGATCAAATTGCCCCAGAATATTTCTGGGGTCTTATCCACTAAGGTACAGGACCAAGGATCAACCCATGCCCCAGGCATGGGTACCCTGGACCATGTCAAGGGGCCCTAGACATATCTAGGGACTTTAACTGCTTGGTCCCAGACCAAGAACCCCAGTCATGTACTGGGGGCCCTCTCAGGGATCTTTACTGCTTGGTCCCAGACCAAGAACCCCAGTCATCTACCGGGGGCCCTTACAAGGGTCTTTTGCCATGGCACTGACTGTTTGGTCCCAGACCAAGAACCCCAAGAGTGCACTGGGGGCCCTAGATCTCAGCTAGGGACTTTGCCATCCTCCCGAAGAATGGCTCTTACAGCTGCTTTAAATTTAACACTCTACCTTCTCCTTGGAGTACCATTTGGCCTTGCTTAGAAATTTCCCTTTCAACCCTATCTGTTAGAGTTCATGTTGCTTTTGTCTACTAGTTCTGAACTTCTTCCGCAAAGTTGTATCTTCTGCCAAGTTTGCCTGAGCATCTAGTGCTAAGTCCTCTATGATAGGTAGGACCTACCCATCAATTTCCTGATTCAACATGGAAGGCTCATAGAGTTTCATATTTTCCACATTCACTATTGAGTAAATGTGCATTAATGGGGATAGACCGAGTCTATCATCATTTTCACCCACCTTCTCCAATACTTCAAAATGACAATACTGCAAAGCCTTGATCTTCTTATCAAGACCCTGCAACCTAAGTCACATGGTTTAGGTTCGAGTTCGGGTTCAACAACAATTAGGTTCGATTCGGTTTCGAATTTTCCAATAAGTTTCAGATGAGGTTTGGATTTAGGTTCGACTATATATATTGAACCCTAATGAAACCTCATCCCAAACCTTCATAAAATTATCCTTCAAATTTGTCCTAAGCTTCGAATTCGAGCACACATTCAAGTTCATTCAGGTTCAGCGAACCTTGAGGTTCATTAAATTTCGAACCTCAAGCTTTAGATTCGGTGAACCCTTTGACTTAGCTTGCAGCCTTTTTTTGTTCAGATGCAGCCAAACTCTATCTCTCACCTTGAATTTTTTCTCAATTATGTGTTAATCATGCTAGGCCTTGTACTTTTCCTACGACATCTTCAATGTCTCCTATATTTTCAAATAGATCTATCTAATTTTTTCAACAAATTTTCCTTCTTTCAATGCATCTCATGTGATGTCCTCCATCACTCCTCCTTGTTGTCCATATACAACATCCATGGGTGAATGTGGCAAAATTCCAAAGCAAGTTTCAAAAGGGGGCTTATAATAGAAGTGTGGACCAATGTCACATAGTTCGAGTTCGAGTTCAAGTTCAACAACAATGGAGTTCGATTTGAATTCGAACTTAGCTATGNNATATATATATATATATATATATATATTATCCAAGGGACGCATCCTTTCGTGGATGGTCACCGTATGTTCTATATATATGGAACAATCATCATTGTAATAATATATTCACATACAATATCATCTCTTATGAAAAATCAACATGGGATCAGAGTGGGACCGAGCTTAACTCCCTCACAGGAGGACCCGAGCAAATAAGAGAGATAGCTTGGCGTGGTCCCTCTTTAGAGGGAGTGACGAGGTACATATGCATTGCAGGGTAGTGGATGTACCAAGGACATGTTGTAGCTATTTGAGAGCTACCCATAGGCCTTGAATTCATTGGTTGTGAAGTCACAGGGGTGTACGTGACGAGGTACAAATGCATTGCGGGGTAGTGGATGTCTTGGGGACATGTTGTAGCTATTTGAGAACTACCCACAGACCTTGGATGCATTGGTTGTGAAGTCACATGGGTGCACATGATGAAGTACATATGCATTGCGAGGTAGTGGATGTCATGGTGACATGTTGAAGCTATTTGAGAGCTACCCACAGGCCTTGGATGCATTGGCTGTGAAGT
>JASDQU010515054.1:7760-20306 GCA_032191745.1 Picea mariana | reverse complement strand
AAACCAACTCAAAATCCTAAGTAGTTTTGCAAAGTAGTTGCACTCAGAGCCGCAAAGAGAAAACAAGCCTTGTAGCCATTCTAAAGACTGGGAACATAGAGACAAAGTTCAAAAATAAACTTTCTAGTAGTATTTAAATTGGTGAAGTGAGTGGCCTATAAGCCTCTCGTTTACGGATCAATTACAGTATAATGCACCTCCTCTTATTGATGTACCTTCTATGAAGACTTCTTCTACACTATTGTTGGACTTGATAAATTCTCCTTATGGTGCACATATGGTGGTGCATTTTGCCTCTTGAACCTTACCTATTCCAAGATGTGATGATCTCATTACTGAACCCGCCACATTTAGAGACGTTGTTTATGTTCCAGGAATTGGTGGTTTTCCAATGGATACTTTGTTTATTGTGATGTAAGGCCCACCTCTCAGTTATTGGAGTTGGTTCATAGTGACATTTTCGGGCCTATGACCACTTGTTCTCATGGGGGAGCTTAGTACTTCCTCACCTTCTTTAATGCAGTCTCTATTCACAAGTCCGCAAGATTTGTCACGCTTTTGTTATAGATGATTCTCAACATATTTCAGTGGATCTCTTCCTTCCACATTATGATTGTGATCATTTTTTAGTGCACTACGCTTAATAGCTTCATGATCAAATACAACTCGTGCCACCTCTTTGTACCTTCATCCCATAAGTATGCTTTAGTGAATCCTTCTTYTATACCTTTGCAAGAGGCCACCTTTGCTAGGTTTTGGAACCACATTGGTGTTGGAGATCAACATTCAAGGGGGGTTATATATTCACTATGTAGTCAAGGTTCAACATTAAAGGGGGAAATTGTGGTGTAATGCCTTCTCTCCAAGGCCTCCTATTGAAGTTCAGGGGGGGGATGTTGTGAATAGGGCCAATCTTATTTTGAGTTGGGTATCCACAAACCCACTCATTGTTGTATGTTGGCTACGAAGAACATATTTGAGTTGGGTATCCATAAACCCATTGACAATGATATTAACACTGGGTAATCCATAAACCCACTCTCATTTCTATGTAGGCCTTGGTCGACCCTGTATTGAACTAGGTATCTATGAAACCACTCACAACTGTATTCACCATTTCTCTCCATGGCCTCATGTTCGGCTTAAGAGGTGGTGTTGAGAATGGTGTAATCCTCACATGTGGCCAAAAGCCATCCCATCTTGTATCATTAATGAATTTGGTTCGACATTAATTATAGCTAAGGCCATCATTTATTGTGATACTAGGTTATGGTTAAGGCAAACCTAGTCAACTTTGATATGTAGGCTTAATATCCCTCTTGGGGAGTGCATCCTACTTATGTGCGCCAATAACCCCTCTTGGGAGGGACACCTAACTTGAGTTGTGTATAAATACACAAGCCAAACCTCATTCGTAAATCACCTTTTTTATTATTGAGCTAAGGATCTCTAAAGAGTTTTAATCCTACAAGTACTAAATCATTGGCATGCTCTTGTGGTTGGCATATTTTCTCTTTTATGTGCATTTATGCATCTCATGTATAGTGCACTCATGTTTGGGCATCTTTCTCTCTTTAGCACACTCTTAATTCATCCTTGGCACACTTCTTTAGCATTGGTTTTTTCTCTTTTCACAGCCCCCTTTTTGGGTTGGCGTTTTGGTTCCATTCAATCCCCTTTTTCTCTTGTAATCTCAACAATGACCACATGTCATTTGAGTGTCTAGAATTGCAGAAGGAAGAACTCATATTGCCAAAGCAGAATCAGTAATAACCACAGGTGAAGTCACTGAAGTAGGGGCAAAGCATGGATAGAATCTAATAGTGAAGAGAGTGTTGTTATATTTGAAGAAGGAAATTACCAATGAGCTAGTGCAAAGGAAGAGCATTCTCAAAATAAAATGTGAGGTAGGAGGTAAGTGTTGCATTTTAATTGTTGATGGGGGTAGCACAGAAAATTTAGTTTCTACTAAAGTTGTACAAAAGTTGAATTTGAATTGTATGCCTCACCCAAATCCATATAAGGTGTCTTGGTTGCAGAAGGGACAATGGGTTACAATGCATGAGTGATGTATGATTGATTTCATAATGGGGATTATAATGATAGTGTTTTGTGTGATGTATTGCTCATGGATGCCTGTCATGTTTTGTTAGGGAGACCATGCCAATTTGATAGGAGTGTTGTGCATGACAGAAGAAACAACACATACCAGATAAAGAATGATGGAAGGAAATACAAATTGAATCCTTTGAATGATGAAAAGGAGACCAAACGGGTGATGTTGAATCCAGTGTTGGCTTATGTGATGGAAGGAGAAGTTGTAGAAGCAAGGAGTGATGTGGAAGAAGCAGTACAGTTGAAGAAAGTGCAAATGGGAGATTCCAATTCCTATAATTTTTTGTGTGTTCATATTCTTGCAGGTAAAGAAAACCATGCAACAGACATGAAGGGAGATATCGCTACAATGAAGGTGCCAATTGTGACTATGAAAAACAGTCACCAACAAACACGAAAGAAGCAGTGAAGGCAGAGAAGAAGATAGAGAATTGCTTGAGCAGCAAGCAGAGAGGGAGGTTGGGGAGGACACGCTGTTCAGCAAGTGGGACTTGCAAGCACTTACTGGAGAAGTGGTTAAGAATATAGAGAATTGTGTAAGCAGCAACCAGAGAGGGAGGTTGGGGAGGACACGCTGTTCACCAAGTGGGACTTGCAAGTACTTACTGGAGAAGTGATTAAGAAGATAGAGAATTGCGTAAGCAGCAAGTAGAGAGGGAGGTTGGGGAGGACACACTGTTCACCAAGTGGGACTTGCAAGTACTTACTGGAGAGGTGGTTAAGATAATGAAGAAGCAATCTAAAGAAAGGAAGAAGAATGAAGAACAAATGAGCAGAAAGAGAATGAAAGAGATGCAGTAGATTCTTGAAACAGAGATTGGTTGAGGAAGCATGCTAACTTGTAATTTTTGTTCAACCATATTTTGAATAAGATGCTCAAAAGTTTCCAACCAGGAAAGTCTGACGCAGGGTATCCCTGGCCAAGTCAACGATCCTGCACAAAACCAAAAATATTTGTTTTTGCAGTTAGATGTAACACTATATGCATTTTTGCCATGTTTTAAGTAGATTTGTCTTCCATTAACAACAATGCATACTTTTTAGATTGAATCATGAAACTTAATCCCATGCAAAGATAGTGAACATCAAGAAGCATCTTTTACAACTTTCAAGTCATTCATGCCATGCATCTTTTAGGATTAGCCCATGCGTGCATTTCTTTAAGGCTGAGTGCATTTTTTTCTCTAACAAGAAAGAGTGTTAAAAACAACCAAAGTGCCAACTTGGCAGATTATCCACGTGCAATTGGTGGTGAGTTGAGCGATTCTGACACCTGGGTTTTATAGGTGGACTTCCAGAATATAGATCTGTACCTTTGATCCTCCTTTAGCATGCTTTTAGACAAGTCCTGAGTGCATGTGAAGATGCCCTCCTGGCTGATTTGTCAATGTGTCAATATTGACAATTTGTTGGTACTTTTGCACAGCAAGAAGTTTTCAGCTGCAAATGACAAATGTGGAAAGGTGAGTCATCCCTCAATGATAACTCATCAACTTGAAGCACTTGATTTGGACTTAAAATGAACCATGGGCATGCATTTAGGTGGAGTCAGGAAAAAGTGGTTAAACCTGTGTCAAAGGGTAACTTGGAAGACCATTTGCGTGCATTTGGTAATGAATTAAAGATTCTTAGATATGGGTTCTGTAGCCTGAGTTCCAGAATTAATTCCTGTACCTTATGATTCCATATGATAACAATCTAAGGGTGCCTTCAGTGCATTTTTCTGAGGCCACTGAGACTGGTTTGCACTCTGTTTTTAAACAGAAACGACAATTTGAATAACAGATAGACTTTTGGCGTATGGAGGTGGCAGCTAAGCCTATCAAAGGATGTTATAAGATTGATGGAGTGCCAACCATGCATTCTAACGCTACATGAGTGCATTTTTGTCTTATCGTGCAAATTTTATTCTATGTGAGGGTTTGAAGTTATTTCCAAATCATATGAGTTTGTAAATTTCTTGATATAATTCTGTCATGTTATGCCAATAAAGGATTTTGTCATATATGTGTTTGGTATTAAGTTAAAAACCGGCAGTTAGAGGAGTTAGTCTCTTCATCGTTAAGAAGATCAAAGAGATTTTTGCTTTTGAAGAGTAGCCTGATCAGTGTGAGGCTGCTGTGGAAAGCCAAATGCTGTAGAAGGTGGACAAGGGAAGTTGAAGAATCCCGACAAAAAACTCATCTGTTGTTGCTGTTACAGAAAGGAAAACCCTCTGTCATGTAATAAAGCCTTGAGTGGGTATGAATAACGAGAAAAACAGTCTGTCTTTGCATTCTGTTCTCTCATTTCTGAGTGGAGAAATTCTTTAAAATTTAAATTATAATTGCTGTAAGCTGCTTTTGCTGTGTAATTTCTGATCTGCAAACCCCAGGGTTGGGAACCAGGAAGTATGGCACAKCAGGTTTCACTTAATGACAGCGAATCTATGACAAAAACTACGCTTTCTATGGCTACAAGTTTGTCATTAAAGTATGTTTCAGGTAACACAAGTGGAACTGTGACAAAAGCTATGCCCCTTGAACCATGGGAACTTTGACCTTATTAAAAACCTGCATATGTCATGTCTTGTAGGTGTGGTCAGGAAGTATGACATGGCAGGTTTCACTTAATGACAGCGAATCTATGGCAAAACTACGCTTTCTATGGCTATAAGTTTATCATTGATGTATGTTTCAGGTAACACAAGTGGACCTGTGACAAAAGCTATGCCCCTTGAACCATGGGAACTTTGGCCTTATTAAAAATCTGCATATGCCATGTCTTGGAGGTGTGGTCAGGAATGGGTAAGACCAATAACAAAAAATAAACATGCCATCTGAAGAATCCATTGAGCATGAAATTTTATTTTACCTTTCATATGGAGTTATACTCATACAAGTGCTTACCAGTACCACAACACAGAACCAAAAGTMAAAAAGAATCAATTCCATGAAAGGATATAAAGCTCAACTGATTTTGACTTGTTCCTAGGGAAACTTTTATCTAAATGCTTGTACTGTAAGATGTTTGGCAGCAAAGCCAACTAAAGTGTTATTGCCTAGCAACCTGATTCTGAAGAACATGAGACGAACATAAAATATTAGCATCATGACTACTGACTATTGTAAACTAAGGGCAAATGAACTGCAAATCAATAATACAATTGGACATAAAATATTAGCATCATGACTACTTAGTACTGACTATTGTAAACTAAGTGCAAAAGAACTTCAAATCAATAATACAATTGGAATTTAGGAGATGAAGCTTGACAAGCTTGGCTCCAGAGCTCACAGGTAATTGACATCCTAGTTCCCTGGATTTTACATTGAATAGAGAATGAAAAAGCTCTCACCATGCAAGAAAAAAACAAGAATAGTTATTATTAGCTAGCAAAATTCAGTCTGAACCTGACTTAGTATCTGCCAGATGAAATATCTTAGAAGCAGAAGCAATAACTGGTTCGAAACCCTAAACCAAAACCCCCACATTTGCTGTAATTGATTGTATTACTCTAGATGCCATACATTGAGATGCAATTCAGTTCTAGAACGAAAACCTGAAATCCCAAATTAAAGAATTACTTCAAAAACAATTTATTACAAATACACATTCTGTGTAATAATTAAGGGGTGGCACTCCTMAACCAGCATTCAATAATTCAACTYCTACGGAATCACTCCACATCCACACCATAACGCATCCCTCCTACCATGAGCAGAGATATATCTGTAAAGGAAACCTAGTCCCTTTCCCCTTTCTAAGTTTCAGTTTCTTGTAATTCATTTTTTAATAACATCTCTGATCTAGTTATATAGTATATATTAATATATATACAAAAGTATATAATTATTTTACAGACAAAAGCATCTATAGACTTCGAGAATTCCCTGAATGCATAAACTAACACATTTTTAATTCCAGGTCATTTGTGTGTGACTACCACTAGTAAAGATCCATCCATATTAACCTATGATGTGTGACGCGTCAAGAGATCTCAAATTCTTAAGGTGCCAATCTAAATTCCGCATAAGGACTATGTATAGACATTGAAATTCCGTATAAAAAATAGGTATAGAGATTGAGATTGGCACCTCAAGAATTTGAGACCTCTCAACGCATGAGAGATCCTGAGTTCACAATGGACATGTATCTGTGCCACTAGCTCGATACAGCTTTTAGAGATAAAAGCCTTTTTTTATCATCTTTCCTCTCATTACAATAAAGAGATATTTATATTAGTCAGATCGTACACAGCTCTTACCATTGTTCATTGATGATTGTACATCAGCTGGATTCAGGCCTCATATTTTAGAGGTAGGTTTGGCCCCAATTAATTCATCGTGATTCTTGGAACTGGTTTCTAGCTTTGGACAATGCTATTACCACATTAGTATGCTCAAACCCTAGAATATATTAGTAACATGAAAAAAGCAATGAGTAGCAAGCCTGCATGTCTGTATTCATTAGTTGAGTGACTACTGTTAAACAATCATAACATAGAAATCATAAACAAGCACAATCTGTGATGTTGAAACAATTTATGAATCAAAAGTGTACCTTGTTCAGCTCTAATAAAAGTCCAGAAACATTCTATAGGCATGGCGATCTTGAGAGTAATAAGAATGAATCAATGTATCAATCCTGAAGCCCAGTTTCTTATACAGCGAAACAGCATCTATGCGCAGAGGGTCGACATGAAGGCTTAAGCGTTGAATATTCCGTGTTTTGCATTTCTCTATAGCTGTCTTTAGCAGTGCTTCTCCATAGCCCTGCCGTCTGCAACTTTCCCTCACTGAACCAAACAAAAATATTGACACACACACAGCAATTAATTGGCCTGAAACCAATCTTGCAAAAAATACCCAATTCACAAATTCAATCTTCTTCTGCATTTTCAAATCCTTGTGTCCATACCACCTTATTTAAATAATAATAAATCAATAAACGGGATTTCATACCTGCAAGCTTGTTGATGGATCCCAATAAGCAAGAAGGCCATGAATACATCACGTAGCCAGCCACCGTATTATTGTTTGCAGATGATTGTGTCGATTCACCAGTTGGGCAAAGAGCATATAGTAACCCACAATTTAGTTTATTCAATTCCTGGAATAATGAAGATGCCATGGACTCGTGCTTGGGAAAAATCCTTCTCTCCATTTTCACAATTTCGTCTACAACAAGACCTTCACTCTCATTTTGTTGCTGTATGTGAGCGACCTCGGTAATATTCTTCTTTCCTTTCTTACAAGTATTGTTCTTCTGACCACGATTATTCCATGGAAGCTCTTTAATCACCACCATTTCTCCGAATCACCGATCCACTAGAGCTCGACCATCACCATCATTACCATATTTTGGATTGCTGCTTATATGCAAGTAAGATTAGAAATTGTACAAGAGACCAAAAACGTATTAATGAGCTTATCGTGTTGTTACAGCTTATGATACTAGGGTTTTTAATTGATCTGTCCACGGTTTATAGGGTCAAATCCACGGAGACTACAGGGTTTTGAGCTTTCTTTTTTCCAGTCAAGAAAATTGCTCTTTATATTACTTAATATAAAAAGTACATCTCTGGTCAACTTCTTACAATATAAGCTGTTCTTAATATATAGCCTGTTCTTAATATATAGGCGATACAGCCATTACAAACTGATCTTGCCTTTCAAACAGCATACAGAAAACTGAATGTCGAAGACATCAAAAAAGGAGTACCCTGATGTTAATGWTGKTTCATTATCTGCCCACGGGGTGTAAAGAATCTTCCCGTAGTGAACTCGATCCTTGAGCGCCCKTTTGGAGGTTTTGAGCTTTCTGTCTAGGCCTGAAATTTTATGTTCATTTTTCYTTTCAATTTAAACGTATTTTATATTGAGTTTTGGAGAAGAAATCATGGAGAAAATTGTCCAATCGTAAGTATAATTACAAATTGTASCAGAGACAAAAACATATTGATGAGCTTACTCTGTTGTGTTATAGCTGACGAGGGTAGGGTTTTTAATCGATTGTCTACTGTTTATAGGGTAAATACACGGAGACTTCATGGTTTTGAGTTTTTCCATTTAGATTTGGGTATCTTTGAAATTCTATGTTTAATTTTTATTTTTTTTAAATTGAAAGGTTGTTTTAATAATTATTTTTGGAGAAAGGGGAGGTAGGCGCGGGGTACTCTTTGATCCCGGAGGAAAAAAAAGCCTCAAGCTACCATTGGAATCTGGGGACGGAAACTAACAACAAAGCCGAGGCTTATGCCCTCTTAAAAGGAGTACAACTAACTCAAACCAAGGGTATCCGAGAGCTTGTAGTCTTAGGGGACTCCAAAACCATAATAAGAATGATGATACAGAGAACAAACCCCAGAGACCCAAGCCTAAAGCAAATCATGGATAGAACCAAACTGGTCTCCCGAGATATCAGAACCACCTTCTACCACATACTAAGGGAAAACAACAGTGAAGCCGACAAGATGGCTAATGCAGTAATAGGGGCAAAGCCAGCCGCCCTAAGTATAGACGGGGTCTCAACCCTAGCGCCCCTTTACTAATGACCGTCTTGGATTGGAAGATGGTTGGGGCAAGAAGGTGCTACCCTTTGGGTCCAAACAAAACCCCTGGGCACATGGGTAGGAAGGAATGTCGCCACGCCCAAAATAAGAAGGAAGGGGGCTTATTCGTGCAGCTAAGATTGGGCCCACCGGGTGAGTGGCTAAGCAACCCCAATAGCATAAGGTGGATGCTTGCAGCATGGATCAGGGAAAACGCAGGCCCACCAGGTGGCATGCACCACGTGCAGATCTCTCTGCCCGAGACAACGAGGTGGCCATCATCATGGAAAGTGTGAAATCCCTGGTTCACGTGGGAAATCCGGACTCTCTCCCTCATTTGTGTGTGACTGCGGTATGAGACTCTCAACTCCCACAACGTAGCAGCTCCTTCATCGTCAGCCTCACCTCCACCCTCCCTTCCATGGCGTTGGATGGAACAGTTTGCAGGAATCCTCCCACGAACTCGCAGGTAAGTACGCCATTTCCTTTTTCAGAAATCATGTCGTCGTCATTGTCCAGTGTATGGCTCCTGTGGGATTTCCCATCTGCTCGTTTGTCTTCTCTGGTCCAGATGTTATTTATCTTAGCCTCCTCGCCACCCTCGTGGTATGCTAGACTTTTGTTAAGAGTAACCTGGGTCTCTCTTTTCTCTAGCTCTGAGTCCTGCTTCCTAGCTTTCGAGACTCCCTTTTCCCCCATCCTCAGAGCTTGGTTTGGCCTCGCGCTTCTTCATAGTCCCCTGAATTCTTACCCTAGTAATCCTTAGAACTACGGTGCTCCTTTGTTTCTTCGCCGCTCTTTGTGCTCCTGCTCTTTAGCCGACCTCTCGTGCCCCTACAAGTCGTCCCTTCGTGTTCACAGGCCAGCCTCTCCTTCTGCTCGAATTTCCTACTTTGCTTCATGCAGAACCCTCAAGAGATGGTGAGGCCTGGCCGCTCCTCATGAAACAGCGAAATGCAGCGAGCAACTATAGCTCAGGAGGACTCGGGAAGTTGGCCAGAGGATGACTGGGATGTAGATTGTGGCGGTTGCAGCAGTCTAAGAGTCCAAGTGGGTGCAATGAGTGCCAATCGTGCCTTTGAGCTGGAGACCTTATCCCAGCACCAATTTCTGATAGGCAAGCTTCAAGATGAAAGTGACGCCCAACGCAGTCAAATTGAAACCAACCGCTTGAACATCGAGATGTTGCAGCAAAGATTGGATCAGCTAGATGACTCGCAAGCTCCCCCAAGCAACTCGGAAGACCAACAAGGTTACTCAAGGAACATCTAATGGAACTTGATCAACCAAGTTCCGGACCTGAATGAACCCCTCCCAGAATTCAGGGCGAACATGCAGCAAACAAAAGTGGAAAAGGGCAATTAAGCTCAAATCTTTGTATGTTTTGCCGAATAGTATATATCAGTGGCTCCTTTTGTCGAATATATCCAGGAAATTCAACATACAGAAATTTTGAAAACCATGGGGGATGCTTCTTACTATATGACAATCCCGGCTTTTGTAATCAACTCTCCTTGAGAGGGAACTCGACACGGTCTATGAGGACCTTTTTTTTGTAACACCAATGGATTCATCGACACAGTTAATATAATTTCTCCAGTTTTTGTTAATATATATATATATATATATATATATATATATATATATATATATATATATATATTTTGGAGAAGAAATTATTTTGAAAATTATTGAATCTTGTTTTTTTAAAGGTTTACTTTGTGTAATATTATATTGATAATGATGATTACTAATTTTTTTAGGTTCACTTTGTGTAATATTATATTGATAATGATTATGATTATTTTTACCTAAGATTAATTTTGGTTTCTCAAACTTTAAGGGAAAAAATGATTAAAAAGTAATTGGTTTGTTTTCATATTTTGTTTCTTTGATGGAAAAGATTGGGGAGATGTTTTCCTAAATCTCATTGGTTTTGATGAGTTAACAAGTTGTGAAAATTGATAGAAATGTGAAATCTAATGTAAGCATATGCAAAATATTTTAGGAGATAGTGTATTTCATCCTCCATCATCTTTCATTCCACCACATTTTAGGATTTTGTCCAATGCCTACTTTCACTATGAAGCTCTTCAAAGTTTATTTTATTTTTAGTAATGTTAACTTTTTTTTATTTTCTTTCTTAAAACCAAAACTAGAAAAAAGTATATTATATAAAAGTTATAGCTAATCTAAACAACAAAAATACATATTACTATTGTCTAAAGTTTCTAAGGAAAAAATATAGCTCCTTATATGCAAAAGGCAAAGCTTACATATATCTTCAAGCAAAACATCCTAGTACTTCTTATAGCTATATATTCTAGAAAAAAAAACACATAATATTCTGATAACTTTAAAGAACATTAAAACTTAGCGAAAGACATGGTGCTTAAGAGCTTCTTCTAGTCCAATATTTGTGGGAACTGAGTCATAAGTTCAAAGCTCCATATCCTTTATCAACTGGAGGACTATGGCTTTTCCCAAAAAATCCCCTTGAGCGGAATTGATTGGCATCCTTTGATTAGAGGCCCATGACTAAAATCATTTTCTCAAATTTACAACCATGTTTCTCAACATATTACATTCAGTTTCTAGAGTATCAATTTGTTGTTTTTGTTGAACAAGTGTACTCATGATCGAGGCAAATTGGGATGTGTATTGATGTTCATTTTCATGGACCTTTTGAGGTGGTAGAGAAGAGAGAAGTCCTATTGCACTGAATAAATTCTTTTTGTGATCAAAGGACTCTTTGAATTTCTTTCAATCCCATGTAATCCATAAGCGCAACACACGGGCAATGGTGCCAATTAAGATCCAATTTTCTCTCAGTGTACACTTGTAACTATGAGACAACCCCACTATTCCACAGACTAAACAACACAACTAGAGCACCACGAGATCTATGATTTCTAAAGGTTGTTAAAACCATTGAGCCTGGGCGCAACATAGATGAGAGGTTGAACCTGCAAGAAAGGGAACCCACAATACCAAAATACAGTTACTCACTATGATCGAGGCCCACAAAACCAAGGTGATAGGAACCAAATTCTATCTGGAAGTGAGTAAATTCCATAAAAACAAATACACATAGAGTATCCAAGAACTAGAGCTAGTGTGGAATCACATGCAGTACATACCTAGAATCTAATTCCAATGAACACCAATTCCAAAAAACCATATTGAGTATGACTGTAATTCTTGTCGGGCAGCTGACAGACAAAGTGGCCTGACTCCCAACTACATTGCTTCCTTCTCCCATTATCCCATATGGCAGTTCAAGTGACATCCTTTCCATGAATTCAAGCATGCAAAGGGGGTATGATAGTCTTATTAAATATTCACCTTGCATTATTTAGAATGGCTAGGGAGGCATGAAATATGGTGCTTTAAGGTGACGGTATGTGCCCTTGGATGCATGAGTATAAGTGTTATGGAATGACTTGATAACTTAGACTTGCATTGATCCTTAGCACCCCCATTTTTAATGAGGTGGCATCATTGGCAAGCGAGTTTGCTTGGATATTATACTCCCTCGATATTTGAAAAAATGAAATATTTTGAAAGAAACCAACCTTCTTTTGACAACGAGCGAGGATGGATGCTAACTTGTTGTCATCTGAGGTAGATTTCAAAGCCATCAATTTGATGATTATGCTTTAATCTCCTATGACAATTAGAAATTTGATTATGGAATCGATAGCAATATGCAACCCTAAAAGAGTGCATATGCCTCAAATTGATTATTAGTTGAATTCCCTAAACCCCAAGCATAAGTTGTCTCAACTTTTAATCCATCAAAAGTGTAACAATGTAGTTACATGATTGTAATTTTTAGAATTTGTATAATAATAATTGAAGTCCATCAAAAGCCAAGCATTCCATGAGAAACAATGACC
>JASDQU010515052.1:94585-109922 GCA_032191745.1 Picea mariana | reverse complement strand
CATAGGAAGGTGAATCACCTCATCCCTACCAAATACAAAACTGGATGTCACAACTATACAAAATGGGCTCACTAGCCTATATCAAATACACAACTACATATATAGCAGCCCTCGGGGTGCCTCTAGTGCTCCAGCACCAGGTCCTTCCTCTGGCGGAGGTACCCCACCAGCTCCTAGTCCCTCAGGTCCCAGAGGCAACCGTCCAGTCATCGCAGCTCCGGCTACAGGTGCTATGTGGATCAAAGTCTGTGACTCTACAGACATCCCAATACACTGCTCCAGGATCCCCTCATCCTGCATCCGCACCCACATCCTTTCGGGCACTCCCTATAGAAACACCTCTAGTCGGTGAAGAAACTCATCAAACTCTCCCCTGACCTCGGCCGGAGGAGCATGTGACAGCCTTACCCTGAGGTCATCATAACGACACCTCCGAGCCACTCTATCATCATCACTGGGCCTCATCCCAACATCCTCTCGACATCGCCTCTCCCCTACTCGCAGCTCTCCCCACGGTGGTCTCACAGGCCCCTAGTGGGATGATGCTCTGATCAGCTCAACCTCTCGTCCACGTGGTCCCACATCTACACAAACAAACACATGATAGCATCAACATCCCTACAAATATCAACCATATTCTATACTATCTAAAAACAAATCGACAAAACCAGCAACCAAAACATCATACCTTGACGATCGAATACCACTCCCAGGGGTAATATCATCTCAGGGTAATCATGGAAATCTATCCCACTGTATGAAAATTGCAATATGATCTTATGGAATATGACGCCACACCTATGTAGCCTTGGTCGTGAACTAGTGGCCACCCTCCCCACCTCCACGACGAACAAAAATCGTCGACCACCGCCACAGTTGCGACTCTTGTGCTCCCAGCGGGTCTAAAAAAACTCTCGAGCACAACATCGACACCCTCTCTAGAAACCAAGTCATCAGGACATATCCAAATCAAAAATCAGCTGAGTCAGCCACTTGACAACTGGTGAGTTGTCCCACCATCTTGGAGTACAACATCAAGGCTCGGGCGAAATTCTCACCCCCTAGTGCCTGCTGCATGATCCTCAGCTGGCCACCACTGATACACTGAGTTGTGAGTGACCCATACACTCTCATAACCATCGTTTCCATGCAATGATGTACCAGGGAATCCATCACCCCAATCCTCACCACTGACCCAAACATGAAATCCTCTCTTGAACAATATGTTCGGGAAAGGGTAGACAACTGTCCCTCTCCAACTACCACTGGCTCAGCCGGCAGTAGGGTTCCCCGAAAAGGGAGCCCAGTCAGAAAATAGACATCCTCCTCAATAGAGAATGCCAAGTGCTCCCCACGCACAATAAAACACTGCAACTCCGGACTCCACATCGAGATCAAGAATTGCAGCAGATACTCATGTGCCCTCAACAGTGGGCACTCAAAAAACTTCAGCAGCCCACGGGCCAAAAAAGAACCACGAACCGTCGGCTCCTCATCCCTCACGACCTCCCTCAGTCGGGCCCAGTCCCTCTCTCTCCAATGGATCAGCATCATCCCAAATGATCACCTACATCCACATATACAGTACTCAATCATCCATCACAAAAACACCAAAATCTCCCCCAAAAAAAAAAAAAGGGAGATAAGTTTTCTCACCCTTAGCTTTGTCTCAAAGGTGCAGCTATTTTCCCCATAGGTGCACATGTATGCGCGCCTGTTAATCCCATAGGTGCACACTGAATGCACGCCTGTTCACTACACAATTGCACACTCATGCGCAACTGTCAACAACACAGTCGCACACATATGCGCAGTTGTGTTTCGGACAGGCGCACACCCCATGCACGCCTGTCTTCCCAAATAGTGTTCCCCCCCTACACAGCTATGCCCATTACAGTCGTGCATTCATGCGTGGGTCTCCATCAATCGTCCACAAATTTGGGGGGCCACAACCCTAAAAACCCACTGTACGACCATTCGTACGGTCATACCCAAAAATTGACACCTAACTACTGTACAGGAGGATGAGAGCACCAACCTGACTCTCGCACCTCCTTGATCGGCTTCCTCACACTCCTGGAATGTTCTAATCTACTTTGCAATCTCCTCTCTAACCACTATAGTAGCAAGTACAAATGAGGTGGCAATGTGGGCCCTACATCTATATATAGGCCCTTTTTGCCAAACTTCCATACTCAATTCTAGGAGCTCCGAGCGTCCATTTTTCGATTCGTCTTCAGCCACGGGATCAACACCCTGTCATCTACATCAAGACAGTCCCTGGGCCATTTCTCATCCTTAGCCCTCGGGGAGCCATTTTTCCATACCCCATTCAAGTACGCATGCTCATGTTCAAAATTATCAAATAAACGGTTATATGTTCGATTATCTTCAGATATTGTTCACGTCGGGTATATGGTTTTCATGTGTGCAGGTACTTGTTCATCACACACCAGTGAGACCCCTTCATGTATATAATTGACACTGGCATGTAATCACTCCCTATGAATCTTAATTGCATCTCCAGTCACACCCTCTAAAATTTGCCTTTAGGGTCCCTATATCCGACTCTGCAATACTGTCACCTCCACTGCATTTTGGGTACTATCACTCGGTAGCACTCTCCCCCACATGAGTTGTCCCCTTCATAGCCCCCCTTGGAAATTTGACACTCATGTTGTTTTCAACCTTTAGGGATGGGAGTCCCTATAGTCTTATATCATGTCGCGAATCAGCTACATACTCCTTCTCCTCATTTTGCTAGCCTACCCAACAAACTCCCAGGGCACTTCCTCACGGTTTTATTTTGACTACACTCCCGCAGCACCATTTACCATCCATTTCATCCACCGTCGATTTGCCCATCTTCAGATTTCCCTCCATACATTTCCCTACTACAGAAACCTGCCTATGGGGCCCCAACCCTCCACTTGTTTTTTAACCAACTTGCACCATCCTCAGGCCAAGCCATCTTACACTGGGGCACCCATTTCTGTATCTGCATTATTATCCCCACTGATTTTTTTAATTATTTTTGTAATTTAGCCATTGTTTCCAACATGTTACATAGCTTTTTGTCGTCACGTTTGGCGACCTTCTTGGCAAATGCAACCCATGTCGCCCTTGGTTGGGGAATTCCTTATCACCTACTCCTGTTGACATTGTCCATAAATTCCAAGTATCCCATAGGCCACCTACCTCTGCTCTCTGAGTTTGTTCACTTTGTCCCACCTCTGGCACAACTTATCCCACGTCTCGCTATCCCCCTGACACTCAACCTAGTTGAATGGTTCTGGCCACTTATACTTCGCATATATCCCCAACCAAGGGCAGTCTTGAGTCTCCATGCATCTTGACTTCATCCATGTACCTCCTCAGTTCCTGACCTCACCTAGTGGATTTCACGAAGCCCTTTTCTTCTTGGAGTCGTGTCTCCCTTTTTGTCGACATCAGCATAGTTTCCAGAAGGGCGACAACATCTTGACTCTCATTATCTTTACAATGACGAGTCTCGGACGGCATAGGGAGAACCATCATTGCTCTATGTTGTCATTGACCCCCATAACACTCGACTTTAACACTTTCTCATGTTACGGTGGGTCTTACTTTGCGACTATTGCAATTATTTTTTATATTTTTCGAAGACCTATGAACTTTGTTGGGCTATCAATACCCACAGAATATGTGATACTTCTTACAAGTATCATTGCCTATTGTTCAGAGTATTGTTCCTCATCATAATTGTCCTCTACCTTTATCAAAACTTCCCCCGAGGGCACTGTAGTTGTCTACATCAACACATGGTTTCAGTTACTTTACAACACCCTTTTTTGAGTTACATGACACGAGCATGGGGCATGCCCGCCTCGTTTGTACACAATTTATTTTTCACACCTTGCGAAAGGTTGGGTCCTACAGGTTCCCTTCTCCCTCCAACGGGTCACTCTTGATACTCTCATTATCACTCTTTCTTACAACAATACTCTCAGTAGAAGAAACATTGATGAATTTTGGCTATCTGTATGCTCCTAACCTCATTCATCAGGGGGCATCTGTTATCACTGAAATTTCATGCGCAAGTGGTTACAGGAATCCAGCATATTCAAACAACTATTAGTTCACCCATGGACCAAAATTACCAAAAACACATTTCCAAAAGGTCCAAAACTATACAACCAGTTATAAAATCATGATGTGCTATGACCATATAGAGCACGCGCGCACATGCACCATCAAGAAACACAGGAAAAGAACACATGCACACGATGTGCAACTGTGGATGATAAAAGTTGCACACACCTGAGAACGACGCATTTATGATGGTTGTCGGCCTCCACCCACTTTTGGTTCAGCTTCCAAGTCAATTTGACATCCAAATCTCGGCTGGATTCGGCTGGGAGGCTAGTCAAAGACCTAAAGGTGCCCTAAACATCCCCTTTTCACACTAAAAGTTGGTTGCACAATACCTCAAAGTGGTGCTATAAAACAAGGCCATGGGTGCACTACATCTTCAAGGAATTCATTTGCAAGGTTATGCTACTGCTATTCTCTTGGGGAAACTTCTTTTCTCATCAAGAGCATACTAGCACCATTCCATTTGGGCAATCCACATCACCTTTTGAGTGGGTTATCTTGGGATTCTTTCACCATTTCTTTCAAGTTTTCAAGTTGTAAGAAGAGATCAATGTTGGGGGTCCAAGAGCCCTCCCTTGGAGGAAGAATGGACCCAAAGTCCCATTTCTCTTTGGTGTTTTCTTTTCACTAATACAATCCTTTCCATTGGTTACATGAGTCTTGTTTGTTTCTTGTTCTTATGTCCTTATGCACAATAGTTTAATTGTTTTTTCCTTCCTAGTTTAATTCTTAGCTTAGTTTTTTATGTTTATTCTTCTAACCCTTTCCTTTACTGCTATCTTGCTTACCTAACCCAACTAAGCTTGTAAGAACCTCTGTTTTTCTCATTTAGGTGACAAAAGAGGTGCAACACTTTACACTACCACCTTCTGCAAGAGGTTTCATGTGTTCAGGTAATGATTTGGTTTCTGAAAATCACCTTTTACTACCACCTTCATGTAATCATCTTATTTCATTCTTTAGAAGAGACCTTAATGTAGTGGTGTGTTTCCATATCTGTTTCAACCTAGTGTCAATATTCCTATTGTTTCCCTTGCATTGGATGGGGAAAATGCATTTCTTCCGTTGCAGTTTTTGCGATATTTGATAATAAAAAAAATGTTCAAACCATTAAAAAAAATAAAAAATTAAATATATAACAATGTATTTTTTTGAACAAATGCCCGTTCGAAAAATTTTAGGCATTGTTTGGGGTCCACGTCCTTTAAGGATGTTAAGTAATCACAAAATGACTATTGTTTGTGCCAATGCAATTGAGCCATCGTCGACTATGGCAATTGCATTAACACTACAATGTCAAATAATAGATGTCTTCCATGTGCCTAATGTCAAGGTCATTATCGCATAGGACACCCAACATCCAAAGATTTATGGACTCAAACCAACATTGTAGATTTCGTAAGAAAGAAACATTAAAGTCGATGTTGTTTGCAGGTCTAAAAATCCTGCAGTTCAAGTACTTTGACATTGGCATCCCTGCTTGTTCACTGCATTGTCGCAGTGCAGTCAGTAGCATTGTTTCCCTTGCCACCGCCAATATCAATGTGTAAGGCCGAAGCTATCTGAAGCCTGGGGTCACTGCCTATGTGGATGCCCGAAGGTGATTGTATGTTGAGTCTCTTGTTGCATCCAAAGGTTGCTCAACACTATTTGACATAGAAACTATTTGTATGTCAATTCTGTTACAACTTTGGAATAAAACATTATGTAATTTTATAATATTGATTCAAACGCCCATACATTTTCTCATGTTGGTTGGTATCCAATTTTATAATTTCCTACTGATTGTATTTGGGCATGGAGTTATATTTGGCTTCACCTCTGAACATTCCATACCTTTTTGTGGGCCGCCATGTCTGCCACCCCTATGACGAAAGATATATTCTGATGCGATCTGCAACATTTGATACACTTGCCAGACCTATGCTGCCGAAAGAATTCATGTACTTCAATAGAAGAACATTTTGTAGATGGCTTGGATGTTCCTTCCAATTTACTGTAATAAAACAAATAAGTTCAACATAAAAATCTTCAAGTAGGCTTTTCAACCAAACAGATGATCGAATACAAGGAGAATAGCAATCACAACATACTAGATTTTTTTTTGTCTTGGCTTTTGTTGCCCAACGGGATTTGATTCCTCCATAACTGACGTCACATAAAACAATTCCCTTGACTTTGAATTGGGCCTAAATCGCATTTCTACGTTGTCTTGAATTTCAATGGTAACAAACATTACAAGGAAGGCACCTTAAACCCCAAATTTTCGATGGCAAAGGGAAATTAATACTTAACAAAGAATGAAATGTTGAATAACCAGCCAATGCAAGTAGGCCATATATAGAAGAGACAATCCATTCAAAACATTGGGATAGATCTAGTTGGCATGACCAATTAAGTCCAAGACCCAAAATTGATATTCAACTCATTGTTTTTTACGAATCAAGGATTTGATCATCAAGAAGACTGTCAACAAGCTTCATTATAGTACATATTTTTAATTGGTCGGCGGTAGTCAAAATTGCAATCTTTGTGGAAAATAATATCAGTTGTATTTTGTAACCCATCTTATTTGAATATAGAATATTTGCATTTTTATTTTTTTAATGGTCTTTTCCAATCTTTGGTATTGCTTTTCATTTTATTTTGTACTTTTTTTGTGTGTGTTGTTAAACATGGACGACAAGCTTTTCTTTCTACTGCCCAGTACTTCAATTTAAATAAAGGCTATTATGTTCGTTTCTTACATTTTACATGGAAGAATAATTTGTCATAGGCCATACTTATGTGGCATCGGCCCTATACTTAAAGAAAGAAATTGGAGAACCCATCCTACTTTCATTCGTCTGGTCCCGTAAATAGAATGAATTAATGACTATCACAACAAGGCAACTCAAGTGTTGACGCCATGTTCTTGTTAAATATATTGCATATATTGCAGCTTCTTCTATTTGATAATATCCATGCATATATACTAATATGAGTACTATTGGAATAAATATAAAAACTTCCTCTTGGCCAAAACTTAGCCAATTATCTGGCCATCGAGTCCTGGGTTTGCGATATCCAACACCTATGTCCCCTGTTTCATTATATACATATTGGAGCCAAATAACTTTCATGATCTGCAATTTATGCTTTAACTAATGAAAATTCATGAGGGGTTCGAAAAGATTGGCATTAATAAAGGAACAATATATTTTTTTCTGTGTGCTACTTAGCCCTTTTCCCCTTTTCTTCTTCCCGTCTATTATCGCTTTCTGGTTATATACTTAGTCTCCTTTCTATTATCACGGGTTACAGGGTTGGTGGGCTGACATATCTTCATCTCCATCTATATCCTCACATGATGAATCCGACCGACCGTTGTTCCTCTCCATACTTAGCCAATTTTATGGTCGCGGTTGTCGAGTTGGCACTTTCAAACTCTGTTGCTTCTTCTTGCTTTATATACATATTGCACTCAAAAAATTTGTGGTTTCAACGAAATTTGTGAACCGAACAACATCCTACAAATTGGGAGATGATTTACATTTGAAATAGAAATAATCTATTAATATATATTAATATGAATATTATTGAAATAAATATCAAAACTTTCTCTTGGCCAATACTTAGCCAGTTATATGGTCACCAGGTCCCGAGTTCATGGTATCCAACACCTATGTACCCTATTCCTTCATATACATATTGTAGATAAAGAACTTTCATGATCTGCAATTTATGCTTTTACTAGTGCGAACCCAACAGGGGTTCGAAAACATTGGCATTAATAAACGAAAAATGGATTTTCTAGTATCATATTCTTAGCCCTTTTCCCATTTTATTCTTCTCATCCATTATCACTTTATGGTTATATACTTAGTCCCCTTTCTATGATCGCGGGTTGCAAGGTTGGCAGGATGCCATATCTTCATCTCCATTTATATCCTCACATGACGAATCCGATCGACCGTAGTTCCTTTCCATACTTAGTCAATTTTATGGCCGCGGATGTCGGGTTGGCGCACACGAACTCGCCTTTTCTTCTTCCATGGAACCCTTCGATGCACTAAAAAAGGAGCTAAGTTATTCAGGACTCTGGGAGTCTGGTGCTCTGGGGTGAATGAACATTGCAACGTCCAAATGCGTTGAAGGTGACCTATCAGCCCGGTAACTTGACGGTTGACCAACAATTGGCGGTCATTTATATGTTATCATGGGATTCATCCCCTTGATAAACCCCGATCCACTTCTCGGATGTGAAGTAATGTGAAACATAGATATGAGGGTATTTGAGATCTCCCCTAACCATTGGATCTACGTAGTGGTTAGTCTGGCGTTGACCACTTCGAGATAAAAAAGGTGTGATAACACCAAAACCCCTGAATGTCGGAGTCGAGAAGTAATGTCGACCGTTGATATAAGGATCCTTCAAGACCCCTCTCGGTCGTTTGATCATGGGGACATGTGTATCACGTCGATAGCACGTAGGGGTCCACATGTTGAGAAATAGTGATGTCATGTATGACGACTTTTTGACATAGTAAATAGAGGTCGGTAACTTGAGTCATGTGCCACGCATCTTTCCAGCATGTTTCAGGTTGACAGGAGCCCCTTTAGGAGTGGCCTAGCACTGAGACCTAGAAACCTTTGAGATAGAGTTATGAGTCATTGATCTGGGGATTTCGTTGAGAACCTCTCCCAACCATCTGATCAACTAGTAGAAGGATTAGTGTATAGCACTTTGACGAAGTTTTACTCCGAAAGAAATAGAGTGATAAACAGGTGGAACCCTCGAACACCGAACTTGTGAACTGACAAGAACCATATATCCAAGGATTCTTTCGGATATTCCCTGGCTATTGGATCTACGTCATGGTCAATCCAGCATTTACCACTCCGAGAGAACAAGAGTATTAAATGAGTGAAACCCCCAACCACTGAAGTCACGAAGCGGCAAGGATCGTCGACCCAAGGATGCATTGGGATCCCTCCTGATCATTACCATGGTTAGTCTGATGTTGACCACTCTGGGAGTAAAAAGGAAACTATACAACCAATCTTCTGAATTTCGAAGTCGTGAAGCAACGAAGGTTGTAGATCTATGGATCTACATGGTCCTATCTCAACCGTGGGATAAAAGGGGTATTGGGAGGTTGCTGGCGGGAGTTTGGGCTAAGGAGCTCTGGGAGATTTCGTAGAAAGGAGAAGCTAGATATTCCTAGAGGTTTTCAGTACAGAGTGATGTGGCATGCTGACATCACATAGGGTGATGTGGATCCATGTTTGGCATGCCATGTGTCACATTGATTCATGCCTTTTACAAACCTTATATGCCAATTGGAATGTGACATGTCTCACCCATTGATGGGGCCATGTGTCATCTCTGCTATATGCCACGTATTAACACCATGGTACATGATCTCTTAGCCTAATAGATGGTGGAATACCCTAGGGCACTAGGTATTGGGGACTTCGGGAAACTTGGGAAGTTGGGACGCTGGAGATTATCGATCGACGACCTGGACCTACATGTCCCTGCCTCTATGTTTAATGCACCACCATGTGTAAGTGTGGACCCTTTTAGAGTCCGGGTTTCAGAACTCTGGATGGTTTGGGTGTGGTGTATTGGATGAGTCAAAAGGGGTGAAGTTTGGAGCCATGTGGCAGGATTCTGGGGTTTCGGGACTCTGGAATATATGTGAACAGAGAAAAGGGCGTTCAGTGTTGAATGCCAAAATCCCTTAAGCATGTGCATTAAATGAATGCAAATCTCAGTCGTTGGATTTAACGGTGGATGGATTTTCACCGCAAATGCAAGAGTGCTAGGGAACTTCGGGACTTTGGGGAAAAATCCTTGTAATTTCCCCTCCAATGACCATGTCATCGCTAAAGGATGACAACCTTGGTCGAATATGTGCCTGATAGGATGGTCTNTCGTTGGATTTAACGGTGGATGGATTTTCACCGCAAATGCAAGAGTGCTAGGGAACTTCGGGACTTTGGGGAAAAATCCTTGTAATTTCCCCTCCAATGACCATGTCATCGCTAAAGGATGACAACCTTGGTCGAATATGTGCCTGATAGGATGGTATGAATGAGGACAAACCATGTGGGTGCCACGTGGCCCTTGACCAATGATGTCAGAAGAGCTTTGGGAGGGTGTAACTTCTAATCCAGAAATCAGATTTGAGCATGGTAATAGTTGTTGGAAATCTCTTGATGGGTAGAAGAGGATGGATATCTCGGGAAGAGGATTTGAGATGATTAAGAAAAGTGAAATTTTGATGCCCCATCCCTTAAAAACGTAATTATGGGTTGAGTGTCTTACAAAGTGGTATTAGAATGGACAACAACACTTAGCCTGCTTGGGCTCACGAAAGAGTCAAGTGATTATTTTTCTTTCTTATAAAAATTTAAGGGATAGGGCACCCTGTACTACCCTACCTAGAAGAACATGATTCAAACACGAGCATGGATGGGCCGGAGAATAGTCATAAGACTAGTTTACCAAGGCTAAGATGATCCTGTTGAGAGTATTATTGTCGTATAAAAATTATTTTCATAAGTTCCTTGAGGAGAAGGATGTAGATTAAAATTTAATTGGAATTTTATCCAACGAGATTGAATCATGCTAGACTGTGGTAGAAGAATCCTATCATTTATTTTGGATAAATGATAGCTAGTCCTACAAAAGTGGGATTATGCTGAGGGGAATTAATAATAAAACTTGGATGTAAATGGAATAAACCTATTTTAAGGAGTACTTATGTTCAGAAGGAAAATGGACTGAATAAGTGGCGGAAATTGCCTAAAAAGTGGGCTTATGAAACCCATGTTAATTAAAAGTATTGATTAAATGAAGGATTTGGAATTGGGAAAACGATTCCCCATGTCTAGAGGCCTTATGGAAATATGTGAGGTCAACCTACTTGACCTATCATAACTACAAACTATTGTTGGGGTGATCCCTCTTTGTAAAATAAAAGAATTTATGAGGACTGAGAATGAACCTCATGGAAGAAGTGAAATGACATGAGCAAGTTCAAAATCTCATGGTCGTGCTTGGGAAGTTTGTATCCCTATTAACTAAGGGTATTTCTATGCATGAAAATGCAAGAGGAAAGTAAGTGGAACTCGTATGCACTGCAAACATGGGTATAATGATTGGTGCACGCAGATATGTTGAAATGCATATCGCAAAGATAGAGCATGCATATGGCATGCATATATACTTATTATAGTCTATCATTGAATGTAAAATATGGTGATGTCATAGATCATATGGTTAGTGATGATCTGACTATGGTGGCATAAGTAAAAGGTTGATGATGTTGACTACATAGTACCTTATGAGGATAAGGTAGAAGGATTAATGAAATGTTGATCATGGATGTGGTAGAGGAAGTGTTGGGACACTTCTAGGTGACCAATGGGTCAGGTTGACATCTAGAGGTGGATGGTATCCATATAATGTATGGCTTGGTATGCTCAAGTAGTAGTGAGAGGGAATCTAGAAAATGATTCCCTTGATAAAAATGTTTGTTAACCAAAAATGGTGTGAGGCATGAAAGAGAAGCATGATGAGTTGTCTTGTTGCCTTGGTCACTGTTGAAGTTGCCCAGATAATATTTATGAGTTGTTGAATAATTTTATAATATTAGAGGCAAGAATACTTTCTTGTTGGTTGTTGTCATATGGGAAGAGGGACATAGTTATGACTATGCCCGTTAAAATTTCCATGTGGATATCATGTGAATGAATGCAAACTCTCAATAGAGAGGGAAGATCAGTGTTGAGTATCTCTGTGAGACTTGTCATAATAATGGAAGCAAGATCCTTGGGAGGAGGATCTGGAAGTATGATATGTTCATGTGTATGAATGACATAGAAAAGGTGCAAGCAATGAGCTTGCATGATGAATGTTTGTCTATGTTTGTATATGCTTGAGTGCATGGATTTAATGCATTGTGTTGTTTCTTGATATGAAGATTGATATTAATACCAATCAAACATGAATGATATTAAATGTGCAAATGATGCACATGTATGATGTAAGAGTATATGTTTATTAAAGGCATGATGTGACTTCCTGGATGAGTGAAATGTAAGGCAAGAATTACACTTTCCCAGATTAAATGAATACCATGGATGCATGGTTGACTCCATTATGAAGACTCATGAAATTTATGATTTGAATGATAGCTTGAGGGGAATGTGTTACATTCCCTCAGGAAAAGATAGTATAAATAGACAAAAGAGTAAATGAGCAAGGATGTTATGTTGTCATGATAAGAGACAACATGATTATGCCTTTGAGGATCGCATGAGAATGATTGTGAAAAATCATGAGTTGAATGATTTTAAAGAAAAGATGTATGTGAGTTGTTAAATATATCTATGGTAGCTACACATAGGCTTATGATTAGGCATGTGGTTAAGTACATCATGGATGTAAGTTAACAAAACAAGGAATATGTGTGGATAAATAAGCTGGATGCATAATAAAGATGCATGTTTATATTCCTTATGGAATCTTTGGCAAACGGGTGAAACTAACTCAAGGTTGATGCCATCAAAGATAGTGATGGATATGCAATAAGAAAGTTGCATGCCAAAGGAGTTTACTTTGGAGGAACTGTGTGAATACTCTGTCGGGCAAACAGAGTCAGAACCTTAATGACTGATGAGAATAGGGTAGTGGGATGCAAGTATGTGTGTGTGTGTGTGTGTGTGTGTGTGTGATTACATTCTAAAACAAAATGTATGAGTGCAATACTAACAAACGAACGTTGACCATTCTGATAATTGAATGGTAATGTGTAGAATGCACAGGTTCGTGATTCATTGTGAACAAAAGGTTTTTTGATGTAGCATGTTGATTTACCAAGAAGGTTGAGGTGAACATAACTAAGACTGCTCAAGGAAAATATTATGGAGATCACAATAAGAAGTAAATTGCATAACCAAAGAAAAGAAAAAGGAAAAATACTTTTCTCGTCTTGAAAAAAAAAACCATGAATTGCTTAACAAAATTGTATTCTTTAAAAGAACATTTGTGAAAACAATTACAAATGGTAAAATGAAAATAAACCAATGAGTGTGCTTAAATGAATAGGCTTGGTTGAGTTGTGTTAAGTAAAGACAGTGAGGCCTTGGAATAACTCAATTGGATTGAAAGTCCCAGGATGTGTAAAAGGAGTTGGAAAAGGGAAGAGCCCTTAACTCCTCTCTTGTTGTATATTATTTTTTCCCTGGGATGATAAACTGGTGTGTTGATGAAAGTAAATGTTTTGACACCATAATGATGATGGTTGTATGACTGTAGAAACAATTGAGAATTGTTGGTGTTGCACTCATGAAAAAATTAAGGGTAATGTGAAGAAGTGCATAAAGATATGCTAGGACAAATTTGAAAATGTTTTATTGATTTGAATGTTATGATACATGCATTTTTATTTTACATGATGACTAATGTATTTTTGATATATGTTATGTGTAGAAAATAAATTGACACTATTGGGAAAGACAGTTACTAATGATGGAAAACCTCAAGCAGAGGATGAATACGAGAAGGTTGTTGAAATTTGTTGAAGGGACTTTAAAAGTCCCCATAAAGCACCAATGATGAGGCAATATCAGAGAGGGTGTTGAAAGTCAGAACATGTATAAAAGTGTTCATGCCTATAAGGCATAAGTTATGAAGGGATTGGGTAAGAATCCCTTCTGAAATATTTTATTATTTCAGTGATATATATATATATATATATATATATATATATATATATATATAATTGAAGTTGAGTGGTTGTTGGATGCCATTGATACCCAAGTAAGGTATGATTCAGGAAAAGAAATCGAGGAATAGAGAGAGGAAGTCTATGTCGGTCAAGGATCAGTTATAATCCTTGCAAGAAAATGCAAGAGTAAAGAGTACAATGGGTACGATAACCAATCTAGGGAGATTGGGAATAAAGGTGCTCATAGTTAGCACATTGCATGGAATGTGTTATCACTCTGTAAATTCCCAGAGGTTGTTGTGAGGTAAGAAGAAATCTATCAGAGGTAACCTTAACCAACCGCTTCGAAACTGGGAGCTAGCCCTACTAGCTTCAGAGAGGGATCTCTCTGTGAGTTTTAGTTTTGTTTGGATTTTCAAGATTTTAGGCTAGTTAGAAAGAATATAATCGAGTTGTTTGTATCGTTTTTAAATGAAATGGTTGAATATCACTTACGCTTCCATTGGGCTATGGGGTCTATTTTAAAAAGATAGAGGTTAAAGACAACTTTTATGAGATTCGTTTTACAAGGAGAGATAGTGCTAATGCTGGATTCTTTAGGAATAAAATGGTGTATTGCTAAAAAAGCTGAGATATCAGTTAAAACAAAAAAGCATTTAATAATTTCTTTGTTATAACATCACAAGAAAAAAATTTAAACCTATAAAAGATTAAGAACAGAGTACACAATGGCAAATTCTGCAACTTTAACTTCTTTTAAAGATTAGATTTAGAAAGACAATATGATAATTGAGAAGGAAAAAAATTTCACGTAGACAGAGGAAAACTTCACCAACAATTAACACTCAGGAATCCTATGAAACTTCTCTTTGTATTACTGGAATAAACTCTTGATAAAAATTACAATGATTAGAGCTTGCTTGGGCGTAAAGATCAACAACCCTCAATACTTCTAAGTTGGAAATATTTATAATAAAAGTTACAAACGACCCTGTCATTAATGATTAGGACGTGATAGAGTCTGAGACTAACTAACTAGCTAACAAGATGCAGAAATGTAGTAACTGATGATGATGTGTCGAATCTCTCATGTTGATTTCGGGTAAGACCATTGGTGAGTCATTCGAATGACTTTAACTATGCTGGTCGCTGAGCTAGGCGAGGCTTTACCTTTACTCAATCAATTCACACAACTCATCCCATATTTGTGTGCTTGAGATGGTAACTTTCAATAGCTGATGGTAGACTTCGTCCATCTCGGTGTATTTAGAAAAAGTTGGCTTAATGAGGAAGATGTACTTGATTTCGTCCTGTATGCTGAGTTCATGCTGCAGAGTCTCCAAGAACGCTTTGCTCGTGATGTTTCCCTGTATCCCTGAAAACTTGGAACTATATTTGGCCTTGGTGGCGATCCTTTTCTTGTAATCGGACAAAGTCATTAATTTATCATTTAGGACAAGTAGATCAGGAAGACCCTTTTT
>JASDQU010515052.1:75561-91405 GCA_032191745.1 Picea mariana | reverse complement strand
TATATATAATTGAAGCTGAGTGGTTGTTGGACGACATTGATACCCAAGTAAGGTATGATTCAGGAAAAGAAATCAAGGAATAGAGAGAGGAAGTCTATGTCAATCAAGGATGAGTTATAATCCTTGCAAGAAAATGCAAGAGTAAAGAGTACAATGGGTATGATAACCAATCTAGGGAGATTGGGAATAAAGGTGCTCATAGTTAGCACATTTCATGGAATGTGTTATCACTCTGTAAATTCCTAGAGGTTGTCATGAGGTAAGAAGAAATCTATCAGAGGTAACCTTAACCAACCGCTTCGAAACTGAGAGCTAGCCCTACCAGCTTCAGAGAGGGATCTCTCTGTGAGTTTTAGTTTTGTATGGATTTTTAAGATTTTAGGCTAGTTAGAAAGAATATAATCGAGTTGTTTGTATTGTTTTTAAATGAAATGGTTGAATATCACTTACGCTTCCATTGGGCTATGGGGTCTGTTTTAAAAATATAGAGGTTAAAGACAACTTTTATGAGATTCGTTTTACAAGGCGAGATAGTGCTAATGCTGGATTCTTTAGGAATGAAATGGTGTATTGTTGAAAAAGGTGAGATATCAGTTAAAACAAAAAAGCATTTAATAATTTCTTTGTTATAACATCAGAAGAAAAAAATTTAAACCTATAAAAGATTAAGAACAGAGTACACAATGGAAAATTCTGCAACTTTAACTTCTTTTAAAGATTAGATTTAGAAAGACAATATGATAATTGAGAAGGAAAAAACTTTTACGTAGACAGAGGAAAACTTCACCAACAATTAACACTCAGGAATCCTGTGAAACTTCTCTTTGTATTACTAGAATAAACTCTTGATAAAAATTACAACGATTAGAGCTTGCTTGGGCGTAAAGATCAACAACCCTCAATACTTCTAAGTTGGAAATATTTATAATAAAAGTTATAAACGACCCTGTCATTAATGATCAGGACGTGATAGAGTCTGAGTCTAATTAACTAGGTAACGAGATGCAGAAATGTAGTAACTGATGATGATGTGTCCAATCTCTCATGCTGATTTCGGGGAAGACCATTGGTGATTAATTCAGATGACTTTAACTGTGCTGGCCACTAAGCTAGACGAGGCTTTACCTTACTCAATCAATTCGCACATCTCATCCCATATTTGTGTGCTTGAGATGGTAACTTTCAATAGCTGATGGTAGACTTCGTCCATCTTGGTGTATTTAGCAAAAGTTGGCTTAATGAGGAAGATGTACTTGATTTCATCCTGTATGTTGAGTTCATGCTGCAGAGTCTCCAAGAAATCTTTACTCGTGATGTTGCCCTGTATCCCTGAAAACTTGGAACTATATTTGGCCTTGGTGGCGATCCTTTGCTTGTAATCGGACAAAGTCATTAATTTATCATTTAGGACACGTAGATCAGGAAGACCCTTTTTCTGTAAGGCTTCAATATTGCTAAAAAATATCTGAACTCCAATTTCCATGTTCTGAGCCTTCTCCTCCAACTGCAACATTAATCCATTTTTAGTCAACATTCTTTTTACTTCGAGGACAGTCTTTGTTCTGTCTTCGACTTTCAGTTCTTCCAGCTCTTATTTGGTTTTTGAGTTCAAAAACTTGATCATCTCGTTGGTTGTCGAGGGCATCTCACCCAACTCTGTTCTTATCCTGTCAATGGCCTACCTACTCTTTAACACCAGATCATGTTTCTCGAACATGATTTGCACCATGGGCCAAATTTCATTTATGGATTTTGAGATATCTGTCCATATATTTTCCTTAGCCTCTGCTAATGTCTTACCTACCACTGTTTGTTTCTATACCTGTTCTATTTCCTGCTTGAGTTTCTCTGATAATTGTCTTTCAATATTGTATCTTGTTTGGAAAGAAGACTTGAGTTCCTGTAGACTTTCAATCTCCATTTTTAGCCTATTGATCTCTGTTCCCTACAGAGTCATTTCTTCCATGGATTTTGCTAGCTCCACATTTTTTCCAGTGTTGTCAATGGAGTTGTTGATGGAATTTTTGTTGTAGTGGTTGTTGGCATAGTTGTTGTACTGACTTCTGAGATGGTAACTACACTCAATGGAATGACTTCCATCGGGGTCGATTGTTCCTTCTCTTTCAATAACGTTTCCAACTCTGCCTCCATTTCCCTGAGTTGTGCGTTCTACTGCATGATAAGTTTCAGCAATTCTTCTTTCTCGTTTTCTGCCTCGGTTATTTCTTTGGCTTGTGAATATTTTGTTTGAGGCAATTTCAGTTGTTTTCTTAGAGATGCAATGTTAGCATTCTTTTTCTTTATCATCTCCTCTACTTCTTTTACATTTGAGGGGTCGTACCCAATCTTGAGCACCAACTCCTCTAAGGATTTTACTCTGTTGTCTTTTGCAAAAGAGGATATCTTTTCCAACTTCATTTGGGTCTGAACATTGCTTAAAGACACATGTAACTTAGCTGTGGTAGAGGAAGAATGTGCCAATGTGGAGAATACCATTTCTCCAGTATGTCTACACAAATCCATCTGGTCAACTGGATGGACTTTCTTGGTGTCAAAAACAATAGTTGACCTCTTGTAGTCAGTGATCTCTTTGGGTTGAGACACCTGTTCTTGCAGAAATGCCAAATGCATTCTTCCTTTATCTGTGTCAAAGGCTGACAACAATCGATGTTGTGTTGTGTAAGTTTTCTTCCAAAACTAAGAGTAGGTGTTGTCGGTCACCGTCTAGTTCTTCTTTTTAATCATTTCATATTTTTCAAAAATTCTTAGAGGTACAGATCCTTGTGGAGTTTGGGTGGTCACAGCTATCTCTATCTGCTTCTTTGAAGAATAAATTGACGCCACCTATTGTCTTCTTTCAATCATTATGGCAGAGTAGGGCTCTTCCTCACCAGACATGTGAGTGGCATGAATGGTTTTGGTTTTCTTGTTGTACACCTGAAAATCTTCTGTTGATACCTCAGTGATTGAAGGTGAATCATCCTTTCTTGGCCTTTTTTCCTTGGGTACCTGTGGAGTGGTAGTCAATGAAAAAGAGACTGAAGGAGATTATTGTGGCTTTGTATCTACTAGAGTGTTTGCTTCCCACTCTGTCTAGTTCACATACTTCTCAATTTCTAGTTTGAGGGTGTGAGCATAAGGTGAACTTTTTTTCTTGGATCTCATATTTGCAATGATCCCACTGGGGTCACATCACCAAATAAAACTGGTGTTGAATTTCATTTCCTTCAATAATTTATCCGCCTCTTCCCCAGCAGCTTGACTGTTGCAGATAAACGATCATATTTTCCCTATGATCCTCATCTGATGCTTTTTCTTTAGAGACATAAAATGGATGTCATCTGAGTTTATCATCTGACGAATATACTCTAATGCAAATATTTGAAAAGGCACATACTTGGGCAACTTGTATGGAGTTAGTTCACACCCATGCACTCTGATTTCTGTGTGATTTTGATATAGGAACCAGTCCCGAGTCTTTGTGAGATCTGAAAGGTGCATAACTCTTTGGATATCCTCGTTTATCCTCAACTCAGGTCTTCCACTAAGCATGCCTACAACTGGGTGATAAAACAACTCAATGAATTGTTTAAAACTAAACTCGGTGGAGCTTCTCCTGAGTAACGATGTCCATAAAGTGATTGCTTGAGGTTTTCCTTCCTTGTCCATCTTCTGCATGTGAAAGGAAAATTTGTTGGCTTGATAGAACATGAACATGTAGGCCAGTATTGAAGAATACAGGAACATGCCTTCTGTAGGGAAATTTTCCAACTGGTCATGCAGTTTCTCGGCCAAGAAACCGTTGTAGTCGAAATGGGTGGCCACTTTCTCTTCAGCAGAGAAAATGGGCAGGAAACCTAAGATAGGTTCATCCACCTATTCATCTAAGAAGTAATCGAGCAAACAACATAGTGTTGGATAATCTAATTTCCCTTTTCGAAAAATATGGACGAGTGATAGGGAGGATTCTTCTTAGGGAATTGGGAATCTTGTGGAAGGAACAACTCAAAGATTTGTGCTCTTTGGGGAAACGTTAGGTTCTGATACAATTCTGTCAGAATTTCAATTGTGAGGGGAGAACGGGGTTCGGCTCTGGGTACTTGCATCATCTGATCGATGGTGTCGGGTAAAATAAGGAAAAGGTTTTCTCCAGATGAAGATACTATGGCTCTCTGATCAGGGAGGTAGTGTGCTTGTCACTTGAGGGCGAATTCAGGAAAGTGATAGACTTGGGGAAAAATATAAAGAGGGAGATTTGAATGCCAAAGCCCAATTTCATTGCTCTGATCGATGAAGGTGTCTTTGAACCATGATTGTTGCTCAGTAAAGTCGAATTCAGACCTGGTTTCTAAGATTAGATAGTCTTTATCTGCTAATGGGATCCTATAAATTATACGGTTATAACAGTGGCTCCACCTGGGGATGGTATCCTCCTTGCGAGATGCCAAGAATCTTGTTTCTTGTTGTCTTGAAAAAAAATTTCTAGGGCTTCTTTTGTTATCTGACTTGCTTTATTTCAGAAATTTTGATGACATTTTCAATGTCTTAGGGCCTTCTCCACGAGCTTCAAACACCTAAACAAAAACACCTACACCTAAAATAATTGTAAAAGAAATTATATGTACAATGGAATGGAATGGTGATCTCTCTACTAAGGTGGCAAGTAATGCTTCAGCATCCTGCCATTTATAGGTCCCCCTGGCAAGTTTGATCCATCACTATTAGCAAGTAGAAAAGCATTATTTCCTATGAAGGCCTGAATGGTTTAAGGATCCTTCCACAAGCTATCGAACTTTCCATGTTTACCTTTATCTCCATTTCTGGAGTCCCATCTCAAAACTAGATCACCCAATTCAAAGTTATCCTCTTTGGTTCTCTTGTCATAAATCTTTTTAATATTTTCCTGGATCACTTGAGTTTTGTTGTAAACTTCTTCTCTAGATTGCATTAGGTGGATCATTTGATTTATTCTTCGTTGGACATCGTTTGGTTCTTCTTGTGTTTCCTACAATAGTTTCATGACTGGAACTCCTAATGAAAGGGGAAAAACTACCTCGGTGCCATACACCAACTGGTATGGAGACATATCAATCGATCTTTTGGTGCTTATTCTGTCATCCCAGAGTGCGAAAACCAACTTATTATGCCATGATTTCTTTTTTTCTTGTAGTGTCTTTCTGAGAATGTTCACCAAACTTTTGTTAGAAGACTCAGCTAGCCCATTTCCCTATGGATAATAAGTCGTCGAGTGTCCCAAAGTAATATGATATTGATTACAAAAATCTATGAGCCTTTTGGATCTGAAAGCCGCTGCATTGTTAGCTATCATTTTTCTGGGGCATCCAAAATGAGACAAAATGTTAGTTTCTAAAAACTTGATGATGACAGAGTCAGTAGCTTGCCTACATGGTACAACCTCAATCCACTTGGTGAAGTAGTCTGTGGCCGTGAGGATCCATTTATGTTGGACCGAAGAGGGAGGATGTATTTCACCAATGAAGTCTAGCCCCCATTGTTGGAAATAAGATTCAACAGAGATGGGTTTCATTGGGAGTGGCAAAAGCTTCCTTTTACCTTCAAAAATCTGACACTTGTGGCAAGAAGTAACCTTCTGGTGAATGTCAGCAAACAAAGTAGGCCAGTAAAAGCCAGCTCTCTGAATCTTGTTAGTTGTGGTCTTCCAGCTCAAGTGCCCACCACAATCTCCTGCATGAAAATATTGAAGAACTTTGTCATCTTCATCTTTTAACAAGCAATTAAGAAAGATACCACCAAGATCCTTCCAATAGAGATTGCCTTCCAAAATAGAAAATTTCAATGCTTTCAATTTAATAAATCTAGCTTTGGTCTTAGTCAAACCTGGAGGAGCCTGTAAATTGTGGAGTACAAAAATGAGGTCTATGTACCAAGGGGAGTTTAATAATGCCTCTTTTATGTTTGAAGTCGCCTGCTCTTCCGGTCCATTTACTGTAGCCAAAACATTAATATCTAAAGCATGAAAATTAGACTCAACCATTAGTTTGGCCAAAACCTATCCTTTGATCAATTTAGTAGGTTTTATTTTAATGTCGTATTCCAAAATAACCGCAATCCATTTTCCTCTTCTGCCATCCGGATTATCCTAGGTCAGGATATCCTTAACCACTGTGTTTGGGACGTGTGCAATTGTGTGAGAGTGGAGAATATAGAACCTAAAATCTTTTATAGCCTTTACCAGAGCGAAGGCTTGTTTCTCCATAATGTTATAATTCAATGTTGTGTCTCTTAAAGCTTTGCTGAAAAAATCTATGGGTTTCTCGTACCCTTCACTGTTTTTCTGCAATAATATCGTTGCTATAGTGTGCTCAGATGCAAAAGAGAAAAGATAAAAGTCTTTGGTATAGTCTGGAATAATCAGAATTGGGGCTTGGGTGAGAGAATGTTTCACCTACTCAAATGATTGTTTGGACTCGGCGTTTCATTTGATTTTTGTGTCCTTTTTCAACATATTGGTGATATTCCTGAGAAGTTTGGCCAAGTTTGGTATGAATCTTCTAAGAAAATTCATTTTTCCAATGAAAGATTGTAGTTCTTTGATGTTCCTAGGGTGTTCCACCTTCTAGATAGCTTCTATCCTGCTAGGATCTATCTTAAATCCATCTTTTGAGATTATGTGTCCCAACAATTTACCTTCCCCTAACCCAAAAAGGCTTTTCTTAGGATTCAATGAAATCCCAAATTTCCTGCACTTTTCAAACACACATCTGAGGTGGAGCAAATGTTCTTCGTCGGATTTGGAGTAAACAGTTACATCATCCAGATAAATGACTATAAATTTCCCAATCTCATCCACAAAGGCAATATCCATTGCTCTTTGGAAAGTAGCCCCAGCGTTCATCAGACCAAAAGGCATCTTCACATACATGAAGGTTCCCCAGGGTGTGGTAAAAGTTGTCCTCTCTTGATCTTTTGGATGAACCAGAGATTGGTTGTAACCAGAGAAACCATCCAGTAAGGAGATCCTACTAGATCCAACCACCTTTTGTAAAATATGGTCCATTTTGGGTAAAGGGTAATTGTCTTTGACGGAGACTTTGTTTAGATTTCTGAAATCTATACAGAGTCTAATCTCGCCAGTTTTCTTCCTGGTCGGAACTAGATTAGAAACCCATTTGGAAAATCTCAAGGGGACTATAATCTTGGCATCATACATATTTTTTATTTGTTTCTCTATCAGTGGAAGCAACTTGGGAATAATTCTCCTAAGTTTCTGTCTGAAAGGTTTGTGTTCTTCTTTTATGGGAATGCGGCGCTATATGATACTTGTGTCATAGGATTTGAAGTCCTCATAGACCCAGGCAAAAACATCTATATATTCCTTAAAAAGTTTAATGTATTTGCTTTTTTTCTCTGGTGGTAGGGATTTAGACAGTTTTATCATTTTGGGGTTTTCTTCTGTTCCTATGTTGCAATCTTCAACCTCTTTACCGCTAGCTTCAATTTTCGGTTTTTTGGCCACATCGTTAAAATCAAACAAGTCTTCCAACGGAACTAAACCTCTAGGTAACACATTATTTTTCAACTGCAGGATATCAAAACCTACATCATTTTCATTGAATTCTTCAGCATCTATTATATTTACACTACCATTCTCAAAAACAAATTTATTTACAATTTCGTCACCATTTTCTAAATCTATGTTTGTACATTCGAAATCATTTTTACATTGGAGAAAATCTTCAATTTGATCGTCATTTCCAAATACTTGCCAATATTTGATGTTGTCAGGAACGGTGGGTCTGCACTTCACCTCTACTTTGTACTTGCGAGTGGGACGAAAAGGGATTTTACAGGTAGCTGCTGAAGTAGCCAGTCCGTCTGCGAGTATATTTTGTCCCCTAGGGATCACCTACAAGTCAATCTCAGTAAAGCATTGAAGAGAATATAAAACAACATTCCTATAGGCTCTAAGTCTAGGATGTTTTGCTGCATACTCACCTTTGATTTGCTTGATAATCAATTTAGAATCACCCCTTACCATTATATGCTTAGCACCAACTTTCTTCAATAATTTCAAGCCAAGCATTAAAGCCTCGTACTCGGCTATGTTGTTAGTACATTGGAAGTTTAGTTTATAGGAATGATTCTCAGAGTACTTTGATATGTGGTTATGCATCCACACTCCGGATCTATCTCCTTCTTTACTCACAGCACCATCAAAATCCATGCTCCAGAAATCTGCTGGCAATTCCTCATTTTCTTCAATCATGGGGTTTCTTACTTCGACAACTGCTTTATCATCCTTTGGATCAGGTGCATCATCCTCCAGTTGTGCAATTTGTTCTCCAAGATCACCATCATTATATAGAATAAAACAATCTAGGTCAAAGTGTGTGGAATATAGTGGGTAATTGTGTGGCTTTTCCTGACTACTGACCATATACTTCATCATTGTTTCCCTGTAAAGTCTTCTCTGTTGACCGAAAACTGGAATTGTGGCATAGGACATATCTAGCTGCAAGGTTCCTCTCAATTTAGCTCTCCAAGACCTTTATAGCAACATGCCATACTTGGGGGGAATATCTACCACGACGATGTCCATCACCAAACTTTTCGTCAGGATTTGAGCCAAGGTGATGCATAAGTATTTAATCAAGCCTATACATTTGACCTTGCTGGAGTCGAAAGAATGCAAATCTTTGTAGGGTCTGGTGACCTTGAGTCCCAACTTTTCCATCACGGCTTTGGGCATTAAGTTGTGAGAGGCCCCCAAATCCAGCATAACGTTGTGTAATATCAAATAGTGGATATTTAGGCTGATGTAAAAAAGGGCCATGATGCCATTATCAGTTTGACCGTCAACTTCAGGACCAAACAAGAGCTCAGGTCGATCATCGGCAAGGTTTACTGTGTCAAAGTGGTGTACAGATCCAACATTCAAGGATTTGGTACCTATATCAGGTTCGATGCTTAAATCTTTTATCACCTGAGACCTGTAAGTATTCGTGTTCATCAGCTCGGAGAGGGGAATGGGAATATTCAATTTTGCTAGTTCCCCTTCAAGGCTAAAAGGAGCGGTGGTTTTGCTTAAAATCTGTACTTATGATTTATCGATAGAAACTCTATGGATAGGTGCACCTATTTGAATGGTTGATGAAACTTCTTTCCGACTTGTTCTCTTAAGAATTTCTGAAGTTTTTTGTGTAAGAGGTTCAGCGTCATTCCGCCCAGGGGCTTTCTTGGGAAGGTTTTATGATATTTTCTTGGTTTCATCAGCCTTCTTCAAAGAATTCTCATTAGTATTCTTACTCCTAAAGTTATACTGCCTGTGAACCTCCATTATAGCGTTCTCAAAGGCTTGTTGTTCTATTTTCTCATCTTCCTCATTTACCTCTATTTGTGAAAGGAGAATGATTTCATGTTCTTCCTGTGTGAGGAAAATAGATTCATGATCGTGATCATGATCACCCATTAGATTTATATGAGTATCATCAAACTCCTCAATTACTTCCTCCCCGTCATCGGCATAGTTTTCCTGGAGAGGTGGTCTAATCTACTGATCAGGTCCCCTTTGTTCCCGTTGATCTCTAGGATTTCTCTGTCTAATCTGAGGTGGATTTCTTCTAAAGTTCGGGTTTCTGATTTGAGGGGAAGCTTGGTTCTCCCTAGGTGGGTTCTTGTCAATTATGGTGAGTCTCTCCATCATTTTCTCCATATCTCTAGCGAGAGAATCTAATTTGGCATCCGATGAGGAAGTAGAAGGTTCTTCTTTGATGGTGACCCTCTTTTCTGTTCTCTACATGGCCCTTCTAGCCAAAAGATTTTCTTCTACACTAACGGCACTTCTTTGCATGTATTCCAGAGTTGTTGTGTTTCTTTCCCTTAATTGATATGACATGTCGGCGTCAAAACCATCAAGGAACTTTATTAACGCCAAACCTTATGGTGGTTTGATTTTAGTCGGGATAACATTTTATAGATTGTTGAAACGAGTGCAGTAATCTTGCACTGTCTCTCCTTGGTTCCTTCTGATGTTCTTGTACTCTGACAGAATATGGAGAGGATTTTTATTTACCTCCCACCAGTCAAGGAAAGTCTGGTGAAAGCCAGAAATATCAATAATGGTAGCAGCACGTAAATTTTTGAACCATTTTTTCACTTCTCCAGTTAGACTTTGTGAAAATAATCTCATCTGCACATCAGCTTCAACTACTTCCTGTAGGTCAAAGTAATCGTTCATTTTTTCAACATGTTGTTGTGCATTCAAGGGACCGGTACTATCAAACTGTGGGAGTCTAGTTTGATAATCTTGGGGCATGTCATGTAAAGGAGCAACCAATACCAATGGAGCATATATTTCCACCATGATTGGAGGAGGAGGTTGAACAACAACATGTGTGACAGGAGAGGTAATGCCTGAAGATATAGAAGACGAAGGGCTTGGAGGAATGGAGTGACCTGGTTTAGTTTTAGCAGAAACTGTAGCAATAGTTAAAGCAGGAAGTTTGATGGACTACTGAAGATGGAGTTTGTCTAAGGCTTGACCAAGATTTGCGACTAGGTCTTTGAGCTTATCAGTCTCAGAGTGAAAACATTGATCAACTTCAGCTTTAGGAGAAAGCATCTCAGGGGTCCTGGGTTGAAAAACAATTTGGTCTAAGACCGTTTTACTGACAAAACTATCGGATTTTGTCATGAAAAGACTTGTTCGAAAGGGTATTTCAGGCTCAAGGTATGGAAGAACAACTAACTTTTCTAGGATGGAAAAAGACCTTGGAAGTGGGTTGTTACTCCTCGAAATTTCTGCAGTATTTTTCTTCCTGAGTAGTCTTTCAGGGTTATCTATCACTATTGCAGGTTCTGGGTCAGGATGAGATCTAGTAGAAATTCTTTTGGGAGCCAGAACTGTTGATTTTATTCTTCCTTTGGAGATTTTAACTATTTATATACAAACTTTAACAACCTCTTAACATTATTTCTAGATAAAATTTAGGGTTTGTGTTTCTTCCATAAATAAATTTGTCTTTGTTCTAGGGGAAAGAAAACAATGGGTGGAAAGTTTGTTCAGTTCTCCTCCAGTATGGTCGCCATTTATGTTATCACTCTGTAAATTCCCAAAGGTTGTCATGAGGTAAGAAGAAATCTATCAGAGGTAACCTTAACCAACCTATTCGAAACAGGGAGATGGACCTACCAGCTTCTGAGAGGGATCTCTCTATGAGTTTTAGATTTGTTTGGATTTTCAAGATTTTAGGCTAGTTAGAAAGAATATAATCGACTTGTTTGTATTGTTTTTAAATGAAATAGTTGAATATATCTTACACTTCCATTGGACTATGGGGTCTGTTTTAAAAAGATAGAAGTTAAAGACAACTTTTATGAGATTTGTTTTACAGGGCGAGATAGTGCTAATGTTGGATTCTTTAGGAATAAAATGGTGTATTGCTGAAAAAGATGAGATATCAGTTAAAACAAAAAAGAATTTAAGAATTTCTTTGTTATAACATTAGAAGAAAAACATTTAAACCTATAAAAGATTAAGAACAGAGTACACAATGGAAAATTCTACAACTTTAACTTCTTTTAAAGATTAGATTTAGAAAGACAATATGATAACTGAGAAGGAAAAAACTTTTACACAGACAGAGGAAAACTTCACCAACAATTAACACTTAGGAATCCTATGAAACTTCTCTTTGTATTACTGGAATAACCTCTTGATAAAAATTACAGCGATTAGAGCTTGCTTAGTCGTAAAGATCAACAACCCTCAATACTTCTAAGTTGGAAATATTTATAATAAAATTTACAAATGACCCTGTCATTAATGATCAGGATCTGATAGAGTCTAAGTCTAACTAACTAGCTAACAAGATGCAAAAATGTAATAATTGATGATGATGTGTCGAATCTCTCATGTTGATTTCGGGGAAGACTGTTGGTGAGTTATTCGAATGACTTTAACTATGTTGGATGCGATATGGACGAGGTTTTACCTTTACTCAATCAATTCGCATAGATGATCTCATGTTTGTGTGCTTGGGATGGTAACTTTCAATAGTCGATGGTAGACTTCATCCATCTTGGTGTATTTAGCAAAAGTCGGCTTGATGAGGAAGATGTACTTAATTTCGTGTTGTATGATGAGTTCATGCTACAGAGTCTCCAAGAACGCTTTGCCCGTGATGCTTCCCTGTATCCCTGAAAACTTGGAACTGTTTTTGGCCATCGTGGCGATCATTTGCTTGTAATCAAATAAAGTCATTAATTTATTATTTAGGACACATAGATCAGGAAGACCATTTTTCTGTAAGGCTTCAATATTGCTAAAAAAACGTTGAACTCCAATGTCCATGTTCTGAGCCTTTTCCTCCAATTGCAACATTAATCCATATTTAGTCAACACTCATTTTACTTCGAGGATAGTCTTTGTTCTGTCTTCGACTTTCAGTTCTGCCAGCTCTTCTTTGGTTTTTGAGTTCAGAAACTTGATGATCTCGTTGGTTTTCGAGGGCATCTCACCCAGCTCTGTTCTTATCCTGTCAATGGTCTGTCTACTCTTTAACACCAGATCATGTTGCTCAAACATGATTTTCACCATGGGACAAATTTCATTTATGGATTTTGAGATATATGTCCATATATTTTCCTTATCCTCTGCTAATGTCTTACCTGCCACTATTTGTTTCTGAAGTTGTTGTATTTCCTTCTTGAGTTTCTCTGATAATTGTCTCTCAATATTGTATCTTGTTTGGAAAGAAGACTTGAGTTCCTATAAACTTTCAATCTCCATTTTCAACCTATTGATCTATGTTCCCTGCAGAGTCATTTCTTCCATGGATTTTGCTAGCTCCACAGTTTTTTCCAGTGTTGTCAATGGAGTTGCTGATGGAATTTCTATTGTAGTGGTTGTTGGCATAGCTGTTGTACTGACTTCTACGATGGGAACTAAACTCAATGGAATGACTTCCATCGGGGTCGATTGTTCCTTCTCTTTCAATAACTTTTCCAACTCTGCCTCCATTTCCCTGTGTTGTGCATTCTACTACATGATAAGTTTCAACAATTATTTTTTCTTGTTTTCTGCCTCAGCTATTTCTTTGGCTTGTGAATCTTCTGTTGGAGGAAATTTCAGTTGTTTTCTTAGAGATGCAATGTTGGCATTCTTTTTATTTATCATCTCCTCTACCTCTTTTACATTTGAGGGGTCGTACCCAATCTTGAGCACCAACTCCTCTAAGGATTTTTCTCTGTTATCTTTTGCAAAAGAGGATATCTTTTCCAACTTCAATTGGGTCTGAATATTGCTTAAAGATACTTGTAATTTAGCTGTGGTAGAGGAATCATGTGCTAATGTGGAGAAGACCATTTCTCTAGTCTGTCTATGCAAATCCATCTGGTCAGCTGGATGGACTTTCTTGGTGTCAAAAACAATAGTTGACCTCTTGTAGTTAGTGATCTCTTTGGGTTGAGACACCTTTTCTTGCAGAAATGCCAGATGCATTCTTCCTTTCTCTATCTCAAAGGCTGAAAACAATCGATGTTGTGCTGTGGAAGTTTTCTTCCAAAACTAAGAGTAGGTGATGTCGGTCAGCCTCTGGTTCTTTTTTTTAATCATTTAATATTTTTAAAATTTTCTTAGAGGTACATATCCTTGTGGAGTTTGGGTGGTCACATCTATCTCTGTCTACTTATTTGAAGAAGAAGTTGACACCACCTATTGGCTTCTTTCAATCACTATGGCAAAGTAGGGCTCTTCCTCACCAGACATGTGAGTGGCATGAGTGGTTTTGGTTTTCTTGTTGTACACCTAAAAATATTATGTTGATACCTCAGTGATTGAAGGCGAATCATCCTTTCTTGGCCTTTTTTCCTTGGGTACCTGTGGAGTGGTAGTCAGTGAAAAAGAGACTGAAGGATATTCCTGTGGCTCTGTATCTACCAGAGTGTTTGCTTCCCACTCTATCTAGTTCACATACATTTCAATTTCTGGTTTGAGGGTGTGAGCATAAGGTGAACTTTTTTTCTTGGATCTCATCTCTGCAATGATCCCACTAGGGTCATATCGCCAAATAAAACTAGTGTTGAATTTCATTTCCTTCAACAATTTATCTGCCTCTTCCCCAGTAGCTCGATTGTTGTAGATAAACGGTCTTATTTTCCCTTTGATCCTCATCTGTTGTTTTTTCTTTAGAGACACAAAATGGATGTCATCTAAGTTTATCATCTGACGAATATACTCCAATGCAAATATTCGAACAGGCACATACTTGGGCAACTTGTATGGAGTTAGGTCACACCCATACACTCCAATTTCTGTGTGATTCTGGTATAGGAACCAATCCCCAGTCTTTGTGAGATCCAAAAGGTGAAGAACTCTTTGGATCTCCTCGTTTATCCTCGGCTCGGGTATTCCACTAAGCATGCCTACAGCTGGGTGATAAAACAACTTAATGAATTGTTTAAAAGTAAACTCTGTGGAGCTTCTCCTGAACATCAACGTTCATAAAGTGACTGCTTGAGGTTTTCCTTCCTTGTCCATCTTCTGCATGTGAAAGGATAATTTGTCTGCTTGATAGAACATGAACATGTAGGCCAATATTGAAGAATACCAGAACATGCCTTATGTAGGGAAATTTGCGAGATGGCCGTGCAGGTTCTCAGCCAAGAAACCGTTGTAGTCGAAATGGGTGGCCACTTTCTCTTCAGCAGAGAAAATGGATGGGAAACCTAAGATAGGTTCCTCCACCCATTCATCTGAGAAGTAACCGAGAAAAAAACACAGTGTTGAAATAATCTAATTTCCCTTTTTGGAAAATATGGATGAGTGATAGGGAGGATTCTTCTTAGGGAATTGGGCATCTTATGGAAGGAACAGCTCGAATACTTGTTCTCTTTGGGGAAACATCAGGTTCTGATACAATCCTGTTAGAATTTCAATTGTGAGGGGAGAACGGGGTTCGTCTCTGGGTACTTGCATCATCTCATCGATGGCGTCGAGTAAAATAAGGAAAATGGTTTCTGCAGACGAAGATACTATGGCTCTCTGACCAGGGAGGTAGTGTGCTTGGCACTTGAGGGCGAATTCAGGAAAGTGATAGACTTGGGGAAAAAGATACAGAGGGAGATTTGACTGCCAAATCTCGATTTCATCGCTTTGATCGATGAAGGTGTCTCTGAACCATGACTGTAGCTCAGCAAAGTTGAATTCAGACCTGGTTTTTGAGATTAGATAGTCTTTGTCTGCTAATGGGTTCTGGTCGAGATCAACACGAGATGGAAGAAAAGGATTTTCCTCTACATTTAATTTTTTACTTTTGGGCGCCATTGATTTCCTCCGGTACTTGCACACTGAGCACACGTTAGTAGGCGAAAGCTAAGGTTGGACAAGATGTTGCAGAGACGAAAGAGAATGAGTCTTTGATGGGCATGGAGTGTGAGAGCAATGTGAAAGACCAAAACAGGGTTGGGATTTAGAGAACGAGTGTCTGTTGGGTGAAAAAGGACAGGTCAGATGAACAATCGGTAAGTGGCCAGTCATAAATGGCCAACGAGTCATTTAGAGCATGAGAGGGCAGGATGAAAGACGTCTGACATGTGTCTCTGGTCGATGTGTAGACTAGTGATTGAGGGGCGAATGGGAATATATGACCTGTAACGGTTAGATGGATGGGACGTGCTAACGGGGTCATGACATGGGATTTGCAATGGATGTTTCGGGGTGTGACAATTATGAATGGCGATGGTGAGTTGGAAGAATGATAGGCGATGGAAAGTTTAGAGTGGCGAGGTAGGATGTAACGAGATAATGCCACATTGGGATGGGGCCTTCCTGGACTTTGCTTCATTCTGGACCCCCCCCCCC
>JASDQU010515052.1:58485-68906 GCA_032191745.1 Picea mariana | reverse complement strand
AATGAATTATCTTTTTGTATTTTTCCTATAACTTATTTCAATTCAAAATTAATGAGAAATCAATAGGTTTTGATTGCCCATCCATTGAGTTTATGTTTTTCTTTTAACAATGATTTAGCAAGTATGTTGTAATTATGCCTTTCTACTTAATAATAGTGATATGATTTAAGATGGACTTGATGAGTTTTAATTATATATTTTCAACGATATATGTTAGAACATTTTAGCATTATTAGAACAACCAATTTGAGTGGCTTTTAAGGTTCAACTATCTAGTAGGTTAGGAATTCTTACGGTGCAAAGTATTCTTACTATTGTTTAAGAAAATCTAACATGGTATGAGAGCCCAATTTTTGAAAATTTTTAAATGGAGAGGCAAGTTGTCTAGGTATAGAGTTGTTGGAGAATTTTAGTGGGCAGTATGTGCAAGCTTCAATGATCAAAGCAAAATTATGCTAGTGATTGACATGTGGCTTTGAGAAGGGTTGTGGGGTGAGAAGCCCTTGTTGATCCAATGATTGCAAAGTGTAGCTTGGTTGAAGAAGTTTCAACAATGGCAACTCCCAGCATGTGAGAGAATCACTTGTTGGAGGGAGCCTCCAACTTGTGCCATGGAAGTTGAGATTGCAAAACCTCCTTGAAATGATAGATTTGTGGTACCTTGTGGAGAAGGTGGTCGTGTTGCCTACAAATTGCAAAGATTTGGTAGAACAGAGCAAGAAGGCACTAGTAGTGAAGCAAACCCTATTGGATTCGATGAAGGATCACTTGATACCTCATATCATCAAGAAGAAGATTGCTAAAGAGATGTATGATGCCTTGGGAACCTTGTACTAGATTGTGAACATATCTAGGAAGATGCTCTTAAAGAATAAATTCAACGCTACTTGCAAAGGAAGAAAGATACAGTGACAAACTATCTCATGAAGATTGTAGAGCTAAGAGATCAGATTGGAGTAGTTGTGGACATAGTTTAGGATAATGAGCTAGTTCGGATTTCTCTAAATGTCTTTAGTCCATCATGATACAACTTTGTCCAGAGTATCTATGGTCGGGAGAAGTTACCCGACTTCAAATAGTGGTGGGATGCTTTCATTGGGGAGGAGATGAGACTACAACATGTCTCAACTAGTTATCATGTTCCAAACCTAGCCCTCATCGAGAAGTCAAGGAAGGGAGGAAAGAAAGGATCTAGTAAGGGTTAGAAGAAGAAATAACATTGGGGTCTTTTGACCAACAAAAAAAGGATTTGAGCCGTATCGAACGTTGCCTTTGCAAGAATAAGCATGACCATTATGCTTCTTAGTGTCCTAAGAAGAAGGGGAAGGGTAAGTAACAACATAAATAGTGTGTTGAAAGCGTTGAAGCTTTAGGATTGGATGAACTAATTGTTAGGCTTGATATGACCTTTTCCATGGTGTCATGTATTTCCACTAAAATAGTTTCAGTGGTTGGGTGGTATGCTAATAGTGGAGCCTGAAGACACATGATTCTGGATATATAAACCTTCTTCAAGTTGGAGGAACAAGAGATTGGCATGCATGCAAAGCTTGATGATGCTGGTAGTTACCTAGTGGTTGGGTTGGGGTCTATGTCATTTTGCATTTCAGCTGGAAAAAAATTCGATCTACATGAGGTATAATATGTTCCAAGTATGGCTAAAAATCTCCTTTCAGTTTCTTGTCTAACTATTATGAAGTGTAGGGTTGAGTTTGATGACCATGAAGTGATCATTAGAAGTTAGAACCTTGATCTTGGTTGAATGTTGGCCAAAGAAGTTAGGGAGGGTGGCCTTGATAGTTTGCTAATAGATCTAGTGAAGTAAAGAGCTTTGTTGACCAATAGGGACAAACTATGCGAACTTAACATGAAAGATTTGGTCACCTGCACTATGGTTCCTTACCTCTTCTGAAGGACACGATGGTTGAATTATCTTCCTTCAAGGTGGAGAAGAGACGAGTGTGCAAAGGAGTGCACTTTGAAAGCATGCCAAAATTGCCTTCCAAAACAATGAACATAGATCAAGAGGGATTTTTGATTTGATTCATTTGGATGTCTATGAACCAACCCATGTCACTTTGTTGACAATATATATCATCTTGTACCAAAATAGAAAAGCTAAGCTGTGCTTATAATAAACATGAAAATGGAGGGGTTGTTGCTTGTATCTTAGTGGGCGTATGAAGACACATTGGTTTCTTACATAGAAACTAACTCCTTGTGCAATTTATAATTAATAGAATAATTGGGCATATCAATGAAGGAGTAAGGATTCCCTAATTAATTATAAAGGGGATGAGTAAAGTTCTAAACTAAACAAAGCATATAGGTGGTTATTGAAAACCATACATATAAATATAAGAAATAAATAAAAAATATTTACTTCTTTAAAGTTGATGTAATGCTCACTTTTGAATAGATTTATTATTATCTAATATTATTATTTGAAGGAGTAAGGATTCCCTAATTAATTATAAAGGGGATGAGTAAAGTTCTAAACTAAACAAAGCATATAGGTGGTTATTGAAAACCATACATATAAATATAAGAAATAAATAAAAAATATTTACTTCTTTAAAGTTGATGTAATGCTCACTTTTGAATAGATTTATTATTATCTAATATTATTATTTGTTAGGACACTTCAAATTTTTGAATAGATTTATTATTATCTAATACTATAATTTGTTAATATTATAATTTGTTAGGAGACTTCAAATGTTTGGATGACTTGGTATTTTTGATGGATATATTTTCATTAGATTTATGCTTAAAATTTTTTTTATTTTTTTTTTGGATGATATGATCATTTATTTTTAGAAGATGTGATACATAAGTATGAATCATGAATATACTGAGCTTTGCTTGATGCTAGTGGATATTATCATTTTTTGAATATATATATATATAATTTTTTATTTGATGATGGATACATATGATATGTGTAATTGAGTTGATATATTCTATTGATGAATTGCTAAGTGTGACAGAGAAAAATTACACGTATATGGGCTTTGAGAGTGAGTTACAATATCCAAACCCAAGATGTAATCAGGAGACTGGTTGTCTTAGTCTAGATGCTATGCGATTATGGTTTATATTGGTTATTGGACAATGCTATTTGATGTGTGTCTCTAGAGGTGTGTAGGGAGAGGGGCTAATGTTGCCAATTAAGCTTACATATGGAAAAAGGTTGTATAAAGGAGGTGTGACATGTCTACTATTGGTAGAGGGGGAATACCATTCCTACCTACGAGCAATTCTCTTCATGTACTAGGGTTGGAGAAGAGGTGTGCTCACTTCGGAGGTTACATGTTTCTATGACATGTCTACTATTGGGAGAGGGGGAATATCATTCCTACCTACGAGCAATTATCTTCATGTACTAGGGTTGGAGAAGAGGGGTGTTCACTTCGGAGGTTACATGTTGCCATGAGGGCAGGCCATAAATTCAGTAGCTCACGAGGTTTAATTGAGGGGCACACAATAAGGATGTGGGGTCCTCATTCCTTAGTGACCATGAGTCACTCACTAATGGCAAATGGGATGGAGTTAACAAGGTCTCACCTATGTTACATTAGTTCCCCTTCCATGCAAATATGGGTACAAGGGTTGGAGTGATCATGACCTCACCCTTGGTACTAGTTGAGAAGTCTTGGAGTGATCATGGCTTCATCTTGGTATTAGTACTAATCAAGATTCACTATTCTAAGATAAAGTATCCTTTATATGCATGATATTTATATTTTTTTTTAGTAATAATAGAAATACATTCATGAAATTATTGCTCGTATAAAAGAATTTAGAATTCCATAATTCCAAATAAAGAAGACAAAATTCACAGTTCCATAATTCCAAACAAAAAAGTCAAAATTATGAATTCAATTTCATAATAAAGAAGATAAATTCAAAATTTCATAATTCCAAATAAAGAAGAGAAAATTTAGAATTCCATAATTCCCCACAGAACATGCAGAATTTGGAGTTTCGTAATTTCAAAAGAGAAAGCATAATTAGGAATCCTATAAGTCTAAATAAAGAAGACATAATTTGGAATTATGTTATTTTTGGTAGAGAGCTTAGAATTCGAATTTTGTCATTCTAAATATAGAAGGATTCAAAATAAGGAAAAATAAGTCCTAAATAGTAAAAAAGAATTGGAATTAGTTAGAATTACGAATAGATAAGAAAACCCAACCACAAAGATATTGAACAACAATTTTTTTTAGAGGCATATTATATTTATCAGAGATCTAGTTTAGGTAGAAAAATGATAGACATTGGAAGGTTCTAGAGAAAGAGAAGTTGTTAGTATAGTTGTTTGACATTCTATATTTGCATTCTTATAAAAGTTGTAGATGATAGCCATGTATGAATTCCCAGAATTATCATGTGGATGAAGTCAATGCAAAAGATATAGAGATGACATCTAATCAATGGCACATGAATCAAGAGGTAATTGTTGATTTAGTAGAGAGCATGGGAAGTTTAAAAGTTGGTCCCTTATTGGATTCCCTTTTAAGGATATGCCAGACCTTTGTAAACTATGGAAAGAGAAAACAATTCAATTTTTTTTCATGATCATATATATATATGTGTTAACCAGAAGAGGGGAAGAATTTTATTATAAAAAGGGGTCATTGAGGCATGMAAAAAGATACAATAGTTCAAGAGTTGTTTCTACTCATCAAAATTCCCTGTAAGAGGGACAYTAAAGAGACTGTCAAAGTCTTTGAATTCTTCCCTATATACATAATTTCATAGTGTCCATGATACACTCAAATATGCCCAATATCYTTATACAAAAATTATACATTTAACAAACATTGACTAAAGGTACCATCATTCATTCCCCTAGGCTGGTTCATTTAGATCGAACTGGACAGGAGATGTTGGCAGTGAAGAAGCCTCCTCTGAATTCCTGGAGCTTCCATCTTGCTATGAACAGACCCAAAAATCTTCCATTTGGAACCTAAGTGCATTACATTCATCCTGTAGCTGATAGATTGTTTTCTTTTGAGCTGTTGATTCCTCCATAGCTGTGACGAGATGAGGATAGAGCATGCTATATCGAATTTGTAACTCAAGGGTTGAATTTCTCGAATCAGCCAAACCATAATTGTGACGAGATGAGTATAGAGCACGGTATATCCCATTTGACAATGAAATGAAAACCCCTGGTGACTTGAAATGGTGAAACAAAATCCCATATGAAATGGGGGCTCGAGAGAGGGGAGGGGACCCCTCATAAAACCTTTTCCCACTTTTGCTTGATTTTTGTAATGGATAAAATGCCCTTTTTAGGAGCAAAGATATTTTGATTTCCTTTCTTGGTATTAAATGAGATGAGCGTACTGCTGATCATGGAATCACTGAGCTATGATGAAGTCCATTTACGATAAGAGTTCCCTCAGGTTGTCAAATGGCGTGATTGGCCTAGCTATCAACTTCCTGATTATTCTCTCTGAAGACATGAAAGAATTCAATGGTCACAAGGGTCTTGATTTCAGATTGTATTTTGGTTATGATGTATCGAAGATGAATATTCTTTGGAAGAGAATTGTTCCTTGCATAAGATATGATGAGTTTAGAATCCCCTTTTACAATGAGATTGCATATGCCTCTGTCTTTGGCCAAGATTAGACCCTAAAGAAGTGTGTAAGTTTTGCTTGATTGTTAGAGGAATGACCTATGCTCCAAGCGAAAACGAATTCCAATTTCCCTCTAGTGTTAAACAACACCCCTCATGCACTTGCCACCCCGGGGTTTCCTTTACATGCTCCATCAAAATTGAGAATATAGATGTTTCCAGAGTTTTTCCATTTTAGGAATCCTGTGGGATATAGGTGCAACTACCAATAAGGATATTTCAAGGAGAGGGACAATTAAGTGTATTGAAGAGAAATATTATTGACCCAATTATTTTCTCTAGTGTCTAGGAACTGTAGGGAGTTGGAAACATGATTTTGTTGATTGAAGTGTTATAAAAGAAGATTGATGGCTTTATTTACAATCGAGGGAGGAGTTTTTTTCTCTTGGGAGAATATTTCTTTAGTTCGGGCGAGCCAAATTTTCCAATAGATGTATTTAGGTAGAGTCGTCCATAATCTCTTAAAGAGGGACTTTTGATGAAAGGATCCTATGCATCAAGAGTGCCACCTATTGAATAACTTTGAAACAGAGGAGGGCTAGATGACCCTAGGATAAATATCTTGGAGAGCTTCCTGCCACACAGTTCGAGAGAAGGGACGTTGTATAGAAAGGTGAACAATTGATTCAAGCTAGTTTTTAGAGAGGATGCACCTGAAAGGGCTGTGGAAGCCTCTTTTAGAAATATTTTCCCCAGTCAATATTTTACCATGGGAAAGAGTCTAGTAGAAAATGTTGATTTTAGGGAGGCCATCCTTGTTCCAAATTTGATCTAGTAGGGAGAGGAAGGAGGGCGCTGAGATTGAGCAAGCAAAGAGTTAAAGCCATTCTTGATAGAGTACTCTTGCGGTCCCAAACCTCTGGAGTCTTTGGTTGTCAAAGAGATCAGAGTGCAACCTTTGAGCCAAGAGATGAGAATACGAGAGAGACCTTGTAACGAGGGAGGTGGAGAGCCCAAATCCCATCCCAACCAGTTCCCTGAGGATCTATTCCACAATGATATGTCATGCAGGGAAGACTTCCCCTGATATTGAAGCCATGAGAGCAGGGGGGGAATATTGCAATCCTAACTGAGAGGAGGTAACCCCATTATACTGTTAGACTAAAGAAGAATGTTCTTGTTGTTACCAGCTACCCAAGTGAGATAATTTTTGATGAGTGGAATGGAGACTTTTGAGAGCTTCCAGATTTGAGAACCTTCGAGATCCTGGTGGTCTGATTCTAAACATCCGAGCCTTTGTCCCATGAAGTATTTGAGGACGATTACTTTCTTCCACCAATCATTTTTGCATATGACCAATCTCCAAAGAATTTTAGCACCCAGGGGCCAGAGCTATGTTGGAGATGGAAAGATCTTTAATTCCCATGCCTCCACATTCTTTAGGATCTCTGACTATGTTCCAATTTGACTAAATGAAACCTTTTGGAGTTGGTTTGTCCCCCCTGCCAAAGAAATCTCCAAATTTCCTGAGCTATTGCATATTTTATTCGGCATGGGGCTAACGGAGTTGAGAATTGGAATATCGCGAGAGATGATAAGACATATTTTTTTAGTACAACTCTTCCTGCTAGGTTTAGCCAAAAAGAGCCCCACTGGTGGAATTTGGCTTTTATTTTGTCCAAAATTTGGTTTCAAGAAGCAGAAGGAAGGGTTTTAAGGAAAATCATAATGCCTAGATATTTGAAAGATTGCCAATTCTCCACAAAGGGGGAGTTTAAAGTGTTTTCCTTGACATCAATGTGTTGGATTGAGTGTTCCATGCATAACTTTGGATTTTTCCTTCATTAATAAGACCTCCTGGGGATGATGTGTAATCATCCATGATCTTTTAAAATCTTCTTGCTATAATTGAGGAGGCACCCCCCAAAAGGATAGTATCATCCACAAATAAGAATTGTTGATTCTCTTGACCCGTTGAACTATTTTTATGCATGTAATCATTTTTTGTCTTATTTCTTTGTCTAGTCTTCTACTGAGTACTTCTACCATAAGGATATATAAAATGGGAGAGAGAGAGAGGGAAACCTTGCCTTAAACCTCTTGTGATTTTGAAGAAGGACGTTGGCATGCCATTCACAAGAGGGGCCATCCAAGGGAAATGTATGCAGGCAACAACCCAAGAGAGGAAAAATTCATTGAAGCCAAATCTAGTGAGAACCTCCATGAGGAAGCCATGTCTGACTCTATCAAAGGAATTAGCCATATCTATCTTGATGGCCATTCCATGTTCCCTCCTCAACTAACTGGAATGGATTGCTTCTTGTACCAGGAGAATGTTGTCTATCATTTGTTTTTTTTCTACAAAACCACCTTGATTGGGGGAGATAAGAGCGGAGAGGAGGGGTTTGAGTCTATTGGCTATGATTTTTGAGATGATTTTATATGAAACTTTACAAAGGGAAATGAGGCAAAATCTGGAGAAGGAGGAGGGATTATGGTCTTTAGGAATGAGAGACAAAATGATGGAGTTGGTGTTACCTCCAATATTCGTTGACTTCCAAACATACTGAACCATTCTAAGTAGATCATTTTTGACGATGAACCAACATTTTTGATAAAAGTGGGTTGAGAAGTCATCCTACCTAAGAGCTTTGTCTAGATTCATGTTCTTGACTGTAACACACCCGAACCCTAAGTACCTTTTTAAGGGACGGGGCATCAAAATTTCACTTTTATTAATCATCTCAAATCCTCTTCCCAATATCTCCATCCTATTTTGCTCATCAAGAGCTTTCCAACAACTGTTACCATGCTCGAATCCAAGCTCTGGATTGGAAGTTACACCCTCCCAAAGCTCTTCAAGCGCCATTAGCCAAGGGCCCCGTGGTACCCACATGGGTTCTCCTCATTCGTACCATCGCACCGGGCACAAATTCGACCAAGGTTGTCATCCTTTAGCGATGACATGGTCGTTGGAGGGGAGGTTACAGGGATTGTTCCCTGAAGTCCCAGAGTTCCCTAACACTTCTCCATCTATGGTGGAAATCCATCCACCATTAAATCCAACGATTGAGATTCACCCTCGTTTAACACATAGGCTTAAGGGATTTTGACGTTCGATGCTTCGACGTTGAATTCCCTTTTATCTATTCACATATCTTCTGGAGTCCTAAAGCCCCAGAATCTTGCCACGTGGCTCCGACCTTCACCCCTTTCGACTCATCCAATATACCACACCCAAACCATCCGGAGTTTCGAAACCTAGACTCCCGAAGGGTCCACACTTACACGTGGTGGCGCATTAAACAAAGAGGCAGGGACATTTAGGTCCGGGTCTTCCACTGACAATCTCCAACGTCCCAGCTTCCCAAGTTTCCTGAAGTCTCGGACTCCTAGTGCCTCAGGGTATTCCACTAGCTATTAGGCCAAGCGAGCATGTACTAGGGTGTTAATACACGACATAGGGCAAAGATGACATGTGGCCCCTATAATGGGTGACATGTGTCACGTTCCAATTGGCATATAAGGTCTGTAAAAGGCACGAATCAAGGTGACACGTGGCATGCCGAACATGGGTCCATGTCACCCTAGGTGACATCAACGTGCCATGTCACTCTAGACTGACAACCTTTGAGAGTCTCTAGCTTCTCCTTCCTGTGAAATCTCTCGGAGCTCTGAATCCTGAACTCCTGCCAACAACCCCCAATACCCCTTTTATCCCACGGTCGAGATAGGCCCACGCAGATCCATAGATCTACTGCCTCTTTCGCTTCGCGAATTAGGCATTCGTGAGCTTGGCTGTCTGGTTTCCTTTTTAATCCCATAGTTGTTAGCGTTGGACTGACCACGGTCTAGATCCAACAGTCAGGAGGGATCCTGACGCATCCTCAGATCAATGGTCCTGGTCACTTTGCGACTTCAACGTTCAGGGGTTTCGCCTATTTAAAACTCTTGTTCTCCCAAAGTGGTCAATGTCGGATTGACCATGACGTATATCCAATGGTCATGGAAGATTCTGAAGCATCCTTGGATCTATAGTTCTTGTCACTTTGCGAGTTCGATGTTCGGGGGTTCCACATGTTTAACACTCCCTTTATTCTAGAGTAGAAATTCGCTGAAGTGCTATACGCTAATCCTTCCACTAGTTGATCAGAAAATTGGAGATCAACGACTCACAACTCTAACTCAAAGTTCCCTAGGTCTCAGTGTTAGGACACTCCTAAAGGGACACCTGTTGTTGGCATAGGGGCAGACCCGGGGTTCAACGCTACAACAACGCACCAACAAAGTCCTAACTATCGATCCTTTCAGCAACACCTGTGAAGCAGATGAAGTCTCACCTGAGGTAGAGGTAGGGGTGGTTGCAATAATCAAGTGTCTGCAACCTTAGCCGGGACACAACTCTGTGATTATATCGCGTACAAATAACTTAGCATTGGTCAGTCATTAATGTTCAACTCTTATTATGCTTCGCAGATAGCATAGAGCATCACAATGTTCAAAGGTATTTCAACACCTAGCCACAGTAAAATATATCAGGTCTAATAGTTTAGCACTAAGCATTCCAAAACATGTCAGATCTGACTATTGACATACATCTAGGAAGCACAAAGCATTAATAGATCTATCTAAATATAGCAAGGAACTTAGCAGAAGAAGAAATAAACACATCAAGCCGAAACACAAAGCATCATACACAGATTTACGTGGTTCACCCCCACCCTGGGGCTACATCCACCAACTCTTCTTCTTTACTAGTGTCTTCAATCGGTTACAACACAAAGCCACTCAAAACCCTTACTTTGCATAGGACAGACGATCTGCACAGCTC
>JASDQU010515052.1:29150-57809 GCA_032191745.1 Picea mariana | reverse complement strand
TTTATTATAAAAAGGGGTCATTGAGGCATGCAAAAAGATACAATAGTTCAAGAGTTGTTTCTACTCATCAAATTCCCTGTAAGAGGGACACTAAAGAGACTGTCAAAGTCTTTGAATTCTTCCCTATATACATAATTTCATAGTGTCCATGATACACTCAAATATGCCCAATATCCTTATACAAAAATTATACATTTAACAAACATTGACTAAAGGTACCATCATTCATTCCCCTAGGCTGGTTCATTTAGATCGAACTGGACAGGAGATGTTGGCGGTGAAGAAGCCTCCTCTGAATTCCTGGAGCTTCCATCTTGCTATGAACAGACCCAAAAATCTTCCATTTGGAGCCTAAGTGCATTACATTCATCCTGTAGCTGACAGATTGTTTTCTTTTGAGCTGTTGATTCCTCCATAGCTGTGACGAGATGAGGATAGAGCACGGTATATCCCATTTGACAATGAAATGAAAACCCCCGGTGACTTGAAATGGTGAAACAAAATCCCATATGAAATGGGGGCTCGAGAGAGGGGAGGGGACCCCTCATAAAACTTTTCCCACTTTTGCTTGATTTTTGTAATGGATAAAATGCCCTTTTTAGGAGCAAAGATATTTTGATTTCCTTTCCTGGTAGTAAATGAGATGAGCGTACTGCTGATCATGGAATCACTGAGCTATGATGAAGTCCATTTACGATAAGAGTTCCCTCAGGCTGTCAAATGGCGTGATTGGCCTAGCTATCAACTTCCTCGTTATACTCTCTGAAGACATGAAAGAATTCAATGGTCATGTCAAATGGCGTGATTGGCCTAGCTATCAACTTCCTCGTTATACTCTCTGAAGACATGAAAGAATTCAATGGTCACGAGGGTCTTGATTTCAGATTGTATTTTGGTTATGATGTATCGAAGATGAAGATTCTTTGGAAGATAATTGTTCCTTGCATAAGATATGATGAGTTTAGAATCCCCTTTTACAATGAGATTGCATATGCGTCTGTCTTTGTCCTAGATTAGACCCTAAAGAAGTGTGTAAGTTTTGCTTGATTGTTAGAGGAATGACCTATGCTCCAAGCGAAAACGAATTCCAATTTCCCTCTAGTGTTAAACAACACCCCTCATGCACTTGCCACCTCGGGGTTTCCTTTGCATGCTCCATCAAAATTGAGAATTTAGATGTTTCCAGAGTTTTTCCATTTTAGGAATCCTGTGGGAGATAGGTGCAACTACCAATAAGGATATTTCAAGGAGAGGGACAATTAAGTGTATTGAAGAGAAATATTATTGACCCAATTATTTTCTCTAGTGTCTAGGAACTGTAGGGAGTTGGAAACATGATTTTGTTGATTGAAGTGTTATAAAAGAAGATTGATGGCTTTATTTACAATCGAGGGAGGAGTTTTTTTCTCTTGGGAGAATATTTCTTTAGTTCGGGCGAGCCAAATTTTCCAATAGATGTATTTAGGTAGAGTCATCCATAATCTCTTGAAGAGGGACTTTTGATGAAAGGATCCTATGCATCAAGAGTGCCACCTGTTGAATAAATTTGAAACAGAGGAGGGCTAGATGACCCTAGGATAAGTATCTTGGAGAGCTTCCTGCCACACAGTTCGAGAGAAGGGACGTTCTATAGAAAGGTGAACAATTGATTCAAGCTAGTTTTTAGAGAGGATGCACCTAAAAGGGTTGTGGAAGCCTCTTTTAGAAATATTTTCCCCATTCAATATTTTACCATGGGAAAGAGTCTAGTAGAAAATGTTGATTTTAGGGAGGCCATCCTTGTTCCAAATTTGATCTGGTAGGGAGAGGAAGGAGGGCACTGAGATTGAGCAAGCAAAGAGTTAAAGCCATTCTTGATAGAGTACTCTTGCGGTCCCAAACCTCTGGAGTCTTTAGCTGTCAAAGAAATCAGAGTGCAACGTTTGAGCCAAGAGATGAGAATACGAGAGAGACCTTGTAACGAGGGAGATGGAGAGCCCAAATCCCATCCCAACCAGTTCCCTAAGGATCTATTCCACAATGATATGTCATGCAGGGAAGACTTCCCCTGATATTGAAGCCATGAGAGCAGGGGGGGAATATTGCAATCCTAACTGAGAGTAGGTAACCCCATTATACTGTTAGACTAAAGAAGAATGTTCTTGTCGTTACCAGCTACCCAAGTGAGATAATTTTTGATGAGTGGAATGGAGACTTTTGAGAGCTTCTAGATTTGAGAACCTCTGAGATCCTGGCGGTCCGATTCTAAACATACAAGCCTTTGTCCCATGAAGTATTTGAGGACGATTACTTTCTTCCACCAATCATTTTTGCATATGACCAATCTCCAAAGAATTTTAGTGCCCAGGGGCTAGAGCTATGTTGGAGATGGAAAGATCTTTAATTCCCATGCCTCCACATTCTTTAGGATCCCTGACTATGTTCCAATTGACTAAATGAAACCTTTTGGAGTTGGTTCGTCCCCCCTGCCAAAGAAATCTCCAAATTTCTTGAGCTATTGCATATTTTATTCGGCATGGGGCTAACAGAGCTGAGAATTGGAAGATCGCGAGAGATGATAAGACATATTTTTTGAGTACAACTCTTCCTGCTAGGTTTAGCCAAAAAGAGCCCCACTGGTGGAATTTGGCTTTTATTTTTTCCAAAATTTGGTTTCAAGAAGCAGAAGGAAGGGTTTTAAGGAAAATCATAATGCCTAGATATTTGAAAGATTGCCAATTCTCCACAAAGGGGGAGTTTAAAGTGTTTGCCTTGACATCAATGTGCTAGATTGAGTGTTCCATGCATAACTTTGGATTTTTCCTTCATTAATAAGACCTCCTGGGGCTGATGTGTAATCATCCATGATCTTTTAAAATCTTCTTGCTATAATTGAGGAGGCACCCCCCAAAAGGATAGTATCATCCACAAATTAAGAATTGTTGATTCTCTTGACCCGTTGAACTATTTTTATGCATGTAATCATTTTTTGTCTTATTTCTTTGTCTAGCCTTCTACTGAGTACTTCTACCATAAGGATATATAAAATGGGAGAGAGAGAGGGAAACCCTGCCTTAAACCTCTTGTGATTTTGAAGAAGGACGTTGGCATGCCATTCACAAGAGGGGCCATCCAAGGGAAATGTATGCAGGCAACAACCCAAGAGGGGAAAAATTCATTGAAGCCAAATCTAGTGAGAACCTCCATGAGGAAGCCATGTCTGACTCTATCAAAGGAATTAGCGATATCTATCTTGATGGCCATTCCCTGTTCCCTCCTCAACTAACTGGAATGGATTGCTTCTTGTTCCAGGAGAATGTTGTCTATCATTTGTTTTTTTTCTACAAAACCACCTTGATTGGGGGAGATAAGAGCGGAGAGGAGGGGTTTGAGTCTATTGGCTATGATTTTTGAGATGATTTTATATGAAACGTTACAAAGGGAAATGAGGCAAAATCTGGAGGAGGAGGATGGATTATGGTCTTTAGGAATGAGAGACAAAATGATGGAGTTGGTGTTACCTCCAATATTCGTTGACTTCCAAACATACTGAACCATTCTAAGTAGATCATTTTTGATGATGAACCAACATTTTTGATAAAAGTGGGTTGAGAAGTCATCCTACCTAAGAGCTTTGTCTAGATTCATTTTCTTGACTGTAACACACCCGAACCCTAAGTACTTTTTTAAGGGATGGGGCATCAAAATTTCACTTTTATTAATCATCTCAAATCCTCTTCCCAATATCTCCATCCTATTTTGCTCATCAAAAGCTTTCCAACAACTGTTACCATGCTCGAATCCAAGCTCTGGATTGGAAGTTACACCCTCCCAAAGATCTTTAGGCACCATTAGCCAAGGGCCCCGTGGCACCCACATGGGTTCTCCTCATTTGTACCATCCCACCGGGCACAAATTCGACCAAGGTTGTCATTCTTTAGCGATGACATGGCTATTGGAGGGGCGGTTACAGGGATTGTTCCCTGAAGTCCCAGAGTTCCCTAACACTTCTCCATCTATGGTGGAAATCCATCCACCGTTAAATCCAACGATTGAGATTCACCCTCGTTTAACACATAGGCTTAAGGGATTTTGACGTTCGATGCTTCGACGTTGAATTCCCTTTTATCTATTCACATATCTTCTGGAGTCCTAAATCCCCAGAATCTTGCCACGTGGCTCCGACCTTCACCCCTTTCGACTCATCCAATATACCACACCCAAACCATCTGGAGTTTCGAAACCTGGACTCCCGAAGGGTCCACACTTACACGTGGTGGCACATTAAACAAAGAGGCAGGGACATTTAGGTCCGGGTCTTCCACCAACAATCTCCAACGTCCCAGCTTCCCAAGTTTCCTGAAGTCTCGGACTCCTAGTGCCTCAGGGTATTCCACTAGCTATTAGGCCAAGCAAGCATGTACTAGGGTGTTAATACACGACATAGGGCAAAGATGACATGTGGCCCCTATAATGGGTGACATGTGTCACATTCCAATTGGCATATAAGGTTTGTAAAAGGCACGAATCAAGGTGACACGTGGCATGCCGAACATGGGTCCACGTCACCCTAGGTGACATCAACGTGCCATGTCACTCTAGACTGACAACCTTCGAGAGTCTCTAGCTTCTCCTTCCTGCGAAATCTCTCGGAGTTTTGAATTCTGAACTCCTGCCAACAACCCCCAATACCCCTTTTATCCCACGGTCGAGATAGGCCCACGCAGATCCATAGATCTACGGCCTCCGTCGCTTCGCGACTTAGGCATTCGCGAGCTTGGCTGTCTGGTTTCCTTTTTAATCCCATAGTTGTTAGCGTTGGACTGACCACGGTCTAGATCCAACGGTCAGGAGGGATCCTGACGCATCCTTAGATCAATGGTCCTGGTCACTTTGCGACTTCAACGTTCAGGGGTTTTTCCTATTTAAAACTCTTGTTCTCCCAAATTGGTCAATGTCGGATTGACCATGACGTATATCCAATGGTCATAGAATATTTTGAAGCATCCTTGGATCTATAGTTCTTGTCACTTTGCGAGTTCGATGTTCGGGGGTTCCACATGTTTAACACATGTTTAACACTCCCTTTATTCTAGAGTAGAAATTCGCCGAAGTGCTATACGCTAATCCTTCCACTAGTTGATCAGACGATTGGAGATCAACGACTCACAACTCTAACTCAAAGTTCCCTAGGTCTTAGTGTTAGGACACTCCTAAAGGGACACCTGTTGTTGGCATAGGGGTAGACCCGTGGTTCAATGCTACAACAACGCACCGACAAAGCCCTAACTATCGACCCTTTCAGCAACACCTGCGAAGCAGATGAAGTCTCACCTGAGGTAGAGGCAGGGGTGGTTGCAAGAATCGAGTGTCTGCAACCTTAGCTGGGACACAACTCTGTGATTATATCGCGTACAAATAACTTAGCATTGGTCATTCATTAATGTTCAACTCTTATTATGCTTCGCAGATAGCATAGAGCATCGCAATGTTCAAAGGTATTTCAGCACCTAGCCACAATAAAACATATCAGGTCTAGTAGTTTAGCACTAAGCATTCTCATACATGTCAGATCCGACTATTGACATACATCTAGGAAGCACAAAGCATTAATAGATCTATCTAAATATATCAAGGAACTTAGCAGAAGAAGAAATAAACACATCAAGACGAAACACAAAGTATCATACACATATTTACGTGGTTCACCCCCACCCTGGGGCTACATCCACCAACTCTTCTTCTTTACTAGTGTCTTCAATCGGTTACAACAAAAAGCCACTCAAAACCCTTACTTTGCATAGGACAGACGATCTGCATAGCTCGTTAGATCCTTCTTCCTTGCACTTCAGCACAAAGCCTTCTACAACCTCTTACAACAACTTGCACTTAGCTATGCAAGCCTCTTACAATCATGCACATAGCATTTACAATCCACATCCAATCACACAGATCTAACTACTAGCACTAAGCCATTGACCATCCTTACATTGCCTAAGTATCTATTTATACATTAAAAAAGTGGGCCCAAGCGTGGGTAAACCCACGGGCCGACATCCCTTTCCCATTACATTAACCCAAAACCCTAAAAGGGGCCCAAAAGTGGACCGAGATCCCATGATCTCTGCTTCGCTTGGCGCTTCTTCTTCGACTAGCTGTCGAAGTCCTAAAATAGGTCAAAATGACTAAGGTTATCCCAAAATTTGGTGAAGGGCCAACATGCCCCCAACACTCACCTGTGACTCGTCCCGAGTCACTCTGGTCTGTGCAATTTTGCTTCGAAAGCCTCGAGCTTGGCTCGAGTTGCTTCGACCTACTGTTTTGCTTTGGCCTCCTACTGGGTGAATTCCAGGATCACTGTGTCGTTTACTAGTCCTTCCAGGCGTTGTTCTATAGTGATGACGACTTGCTCAAGCTCTACTCCCTGGCTTTCGATCTCGGAAAATAACATGCATGCCTTGTCTTGCACCGGTTGGATTCGCTGAGTGACTTCCATCGCTTTTCTTTGGATCATATGTGTCTGCTGCTGAGCTATGCGTTGTTCATGAGATCTTTTCATTCTATCCACTGCAGACAGGGCCTTCAGCTGCACTTGTAATGTATCCGCATGCTGCTTTGCTTCCTAAAGCTGCGACTCCAACGCTTGTAACTCCGAATTCTCTGTAAGGTTCTCATAAGTCTGGGTTCTCTGGTTATTGAGTTGCTTGCACTCCAAGGCAAGAGATTTCAATCGCTCAACTGCACTGTGAGCAATTGCTTCTCGCTGGTCTCTTATCTCCTGAGGGGTCTCGGGCACAACACGGAGTTCTAGGTCGACAATGCACTGCTGAAGCTTCTGTATAACTTCTTCAAGCTATGCCACCTACTGTGGAACTCTCTCTTCAGCCTGTACTTCGATAACAGTCACAGAGTGGAGTTCTCTATTGACTAGTTCCTTGACTTCAAGCTTCTCTACGAGTAACTGTTCCTTGCTTTGTTGTAGCTCTTCTTTCTCTTTGTCCCACTGTACTTGAATAGCAAGTTTTTCTCATTGGGCAGCACTGCACTGCTCGACAATTATTCCCTGTACCTGTGTCAAAGCCTGGGTGGCTTGTGCCATGTCTTCTTGAGCTTGTCGAAGGTGAGCCTCAACCATATCAACAATCTAGTGAAGTTGAGCTGGCTCATCTCCTGTTTCTACTGTCCCTGCTGTCAGAGGCGAAGTGGGGATTGCGTGGCTAGACTGGAGTGCCTACTGCACTCCTTGGAGTTCAATCTCTATACGGTTATACATCTGCTCATGCTTCTCCTCCTGCTTCCCTTCATGCTTCTCTACTATCTCCTTTGAAGCATCATTTACTGCTGCAATGATGAAATCAAAGTCATCCAACATGAGGGTAGTTCACATCTTGGTTATAAGGGTTCTAGGTTTCTTTCAAGAGGAAGATTTCAAAGGTGAGACCTTCCTTTTCTTCGACGAGTCTTCTTCGTCCCTAGGCAGTGGTACTTCGCATTTCTGTTGTTCAATTTCCATGCCTTCTATCTCTTTTCCATCACCTCCTTCGTCTGGTGTGATAGAGGCAGTCCTTACAAATGCACTGTCTACTTCATGAAGCTCTTCAAGCTTCTTCGTTTTTTTTGGTCTCGGTGTATCCGGTACAGTCTTTGGGCTATCAATATCAGACAACTCTGTGGGGTTCGCTGGAATGAGAAGGTCTGCTGACCAATCCTTGGTGATATTTTTGATGTCTTCCTCGGTCAACTTGTAATAAGACTGCAACTATTACTTGTGTTCATCAACTCACGCTGTTATATAAATGAAGTGGCAATCCACGTTGAACTTCATTAAGGGTCTAAATCTGTGGAGCGTGTTCGGGGTAATGCGAGGTGTAGACTAGATGGTGGTCTTCAACTGGTTGTAGTATACGTGGAAGATGACATTCGACTGCCATTGCTTGTTCATATTGGTCGAGCACCACAGGGTATTGAACCTCGCAGCCAAAGGTTCAAATGGCTCAGTCTCTGGGAAAGTGGCACCCTTCGGCATCTCCCATGCTATGAAGGCGATCAGTTTGAGAAGCCAACTGAAATGGAACTCATACCCTTGGTCTTGCGCTTCCCTACAATCCTGTTCGAGCTGATTCACCAAGTACTTCGCCCAATTCATTTGAATTCCTTCTGCTCACTTCCCTGCGAGATCAACTATGAATCCAGTCACTTGGGTGGGCCAATTCTTGCAAACTAGCTTGCCTGTGATCAGCTGACAGGAAGGCGCACTGCGATGCTATGAATAGAGGCTACCTTGTAGCCTCACGTTCCCTTCTCGACATTGCCATAGGTTTCTTTGATCTTCGCTGCTAGCGCTTTGTCTATGGTCTTTCTAGGATAAAACTCCTATGGGTCAGGGCCTTGCATGCTGAGTCCTGTGATTTGATTCATCAAGGTCAGATCTACTATGACACGATGGTTCAACCACAAGTAGCCTCCGTGATAGCAATATAGAAGCAACTTTATGCATGCATTCACCCCCTGGTGCCTGCCAAAGTGCGGGATCTTCATGGCATTCAACAATGTTGACTGCGCGAGGTCTTGGGTCCAAGATTGTGGGACGATCTTCGAGTTCTTTCCCTTCGTCTTCATTAGATACTTGTGCGGGGTGAGAATACTATAGAATTTCCTGTCGCCGAGGTTGAAGTCGCTAAACTTCAACGCTACGAGCTTGTCCTGATCGATACGAACTGCGCACACCCCTTTTGAGAGGTACGCAATGACCATAGAATACTTGAATTCTTGGGGCACACTGTCACGATTGATTTCACCACACAGAGGTGGTAGGTAAGCGGGAAAAATGCTCAGAATCAGTTTAGCATTCGCAAGATCATCCTTATGCTTCGTTCGCTTCTCATTGACCTGTCGGGACGATCCGGCTCGAGCAGTGGATGGAGAAGCTGCTACTCCTCTTTTCGACGATGCTTGGACTCCGGTGGACATTCCTCTTTCCGACATGACTCTCTCAGTCCTTAAATCAAGGAGGACCTCTGTGACGAATTCTTCAACTGTGGTGAGCTTGTCAAACATACACACTCGGGAAAAATAATCTGGGTCACGATGATCTCAGTTACTGCACTAGGATGAATAATCATATTGCAATGACCATTGTATACAATCATTAGTTCAGCAGGCTTCGAATTCTCAGTTGGCAAAAGTGTTCTTCGGGCATGGCGCGACGAGCTAAATAAGAAATTCGGAAATGGTCTGCTTGCAATGGGTAGGAAGCTTCCATTAACGTTGATCTGTCCGTTATGGCGAGGTCCAACGGTCTGGTGGAGATCCTTTAATGCTTTTATTTCCGTTTGGGGCAGATTTCAAACGGGTATATCGGTCCAACGACTATATTGCTTCACCACAACGAAGTGCCATAGGTCACTATTCTGATATCCCGACGAAGCTCCCATTCTGCAAGTGTTCTTTCTACGATGTTCCATCTGGAATCTCCTGTAACTTTTCAATCTTCGCCCTCTTCTTACTTAACTTTCTATCCTTCTTCCCAGTAATCTTCAACTCAGTCTGTCTTTTTTCGTTTCGATTCCTATCTTCTTTTAGCATAGTCACTGCGCGCTGTTGAGATTCTCTCAGGGGTAATAATTCTTCTTTCTCTGGGACAGGTGCTTCAGTCTTCTACGAGCCTTCTGACATTCTTTCAGCTTCGACATTGGGGTCTCTAGTGTTAAGGAGCTTTGATCTGTTCTTCTGTTCTTCAATCAACTGTGCAATCTTCTTGGTCATAAAATCTTTTAATTCTTGTTTCTTCTGTTCCAAAACTTGTGCTTCTTCCTTTTGTCTAACTTGATCTCTGTCAATCCAAGGCTTTCCAAGTAACATAGTAAACGTGGCGCTATCCTCAATAAATTTAATAATCTCAAAATCTTCTTTAGTCGAAATTCCATTAGCATTCATAGATATCTGAGTGAGTCTTCCACATAGGTTTACCAATTTTCCTCTGAAGAGTCCTATTCCTCCTAGTGAAGGGATCATGGCAGGCTTCCCTATAGCTTCCCACGTTCTCTTTGTCATGATATTCATTTGTGTTTCCTCATCTAGAACACAATCAATTTCAAAGCTCCCTATCCTTACTTCGATGCATTCTTTTTCTTTAAAGATCTCTGATAATCTGACATGTCAGTGTTCATTCAGGGTTTCTTTCATCTTAATTAATACTTTCTCTGAATCTTTCTGAGGTTTTTCTATCTCTGGATCTGCCTTAGGGTTCATATTCATTCCTTTGAGCCTAGCAATCATTCTGGGGCAATCCAATACTTCATGATCTAGATCTTTGCAACAAAGACAACTAAGTCCTCCACCAGGGTTTTCTGCAACTGTAACAGAGGGTTAATCCTCTCTTTCTTGTAACTGATCCCCAACCTCTTCTGTACTTCACACCAGGATCATAGGGGCCAATCTGCAACAAATTATTTCTAGGATCCTGCATCCAATTGTTAGTCCAAACATTCTTTCTATGCATAGGTATAACATATCTATGATTACACTTATAATATCTATTCATATCAAGCTTTCTTTCATCTATTAATTCCCTAGGTTTTAAGCTAGGACAAAATCTATCAAAAATACCTAGATCCATACTTTAGAAACAAAAATTTCCACTTATCTTACTTCTACAGAGCACAAAGCTTTCAGATCTAGAAATTTCTTACCTTTATCAGAGCACAGAGCTTACATATCTTACCTCTTTTAATTAAAAAATTCCACTTTTACCTTTCTTAGAGTACAAAGCATTCAGATCTTGCTTTTTTTCTTCAGTATCAACCTCTTTTCTTCAGATTTGACCTTTCTTTCGTGGCACAAAGCTTCACAGGTGAAGTAGAACACTGCACACTAGGGAAACATATCTACACACAGAGCTTTCCTTGCACAAAGATTCTTCTTCTCTAGTTCCCAACAATCACAGTTCTAGGTCCCGACAACGGAACCATTTGTTGGCATAGGAGCAGACCCGAGGTTCAATGCTACAACAACTCACCAAAAAATCCCTAACTACCGACCCTTTCGGCAACACCTGCAAAGCAGATGAAGTCTCACCCGAGGTAGAGGCAGGGGTGGTTGCAAGACTCAAGTGTCTATAACCTTAGCTGGGACATAGCTCTGTGATTATATCACATACAAAGCACTTAGCATTGGTCAGTCATTAATGTTCAACTCTTATTATGATTCACAGATAACATAGAGAATCGTAGTGTTCAAAGGTATTTCAGCACTTAGCCACAGTAAAACAGATCAGGTCTAGTAGTTCAACACTAAGCATTCTCATACATGTCAGATACCACTATTGACATACATCTAGGAAGCATAAAGCATTAATAGATCTATCTAAATATATCAAGGTACTTAACAGAAGAAGAAATAAACACATCAAGCTGAAGCACAAAGCATCATACACATATTTACGTGGTTCACCCCCAACCTGGGGCTACATCCACCAATTCTTCTTCTTTATTAGTGTCTTTAATCGGTTACAACACAAAGCCACTCAAAACCCTTACTTCGCACAGGACAGACGATCTGCACAACTAGTTAGATCCTTCTTCCTTGCACTTCAACACAAATCCTTCTACAACCTCTTACAACAACTTGCACTTAGCTCTGTAAGCCTCTTACAATCATGCACAGAGCGTTTACAATCCACATCCAATCACACAGATATAACTACTAGTACTAAGCCATCGACCATCCTTACATTTCCTAAGTATCTATTTATACATAACAAAAGTGGGCCTAAGCGTGGGTAAACCTATGGGCCGACATCCCTTTCCCATTACATTAACCCAAAACCCTAAAAGGGGCCCAAAAGTGGACCAAGATCCCGTGATATCTGCTTCTCTTGGAGCTCCTTCTTCAACTAGCTGTCGAAGTCCCAAAATAGGTCAAAATGACCAAGGTTATCCCAAAACTTGGTGAAGAGCCAACACCTGTCAACTCGAAACACGTTGGCAAGATACGTGGCACATGCCTCAGGTCACCTACCTCTCTTAACTATGTCACAAGGCCGCCATACATGGCATCATCGTTGCTCGACATGTGGATCCCCACGTGCTCTCGATGTGATATGCATGTCCCCACGATCAAACGATCGAGAGGGGTCTTGAAGGATCCTTAGATTGACGGTCCACATTACTTCACGACTCCGCCATTCAGGGGTATTGGTGTTATCACACCTCTGTTCTCCCGAAGTGGTCAACGTCGAAATGGTCACAATGCAAATCCAACGGTCAAGGGAGATCCCAAATACCCTCAGATCTATGATTTGCGTTACTTCATGTCCGAGAATTATATCGAGGTTTAACAAGGGGATGAATCCCACGATAATGGGTAAATGATCGTTAAATGTCAATCAAATGTCAATTTGACGGTCCTATAGGTCGCCTTCGGTGCATTTGGACGTTGCAATGTTGATTCACCCCGGAGCTCTGGACTCGCAGAGTCCCAAATAACTTAGCTCCTTTTTGAGTGCAGCGAAGGGTTCGATGGACCTGGTCTTATGGATCTTTGTCAAGCTCTAGGGGCTATACTCATAACTCTTAGAGAAGATTTGGTTAAGGTCGTGGGCATGATCCCATGGTCTCTTGGATGACTGGTTTGAAGGAAGCACCTTCTAATCACATAACTCAAGTTATAGGGAAAGGAAATTTGAGGGATCAACCAGACCCAAATGGTTTTGTAGAGTCTATCCCAACTCTTCACTTGTGGAATTGATCCCTGAGCAATCCCTTTGAGGAATTCTCTAACCAGTATAGAGGCCAAAGCCTTATGTCCCAAATTCATTTAGAACCCCATTACTGATAGTTCTCCTTTTCAAGGTAGAAGTAAGAAGAAACCTTTGACAGGGGACAATGGTCAAACTCTACCTCAAAATATTCGGCCGGCTAGACCGCCAGAGTCACAATTTTTTAACATCCCAACAAGATACAATAATATATCATCATCCCTATATATCAAGGATGTATCTGTATAGAGAAAATACAAGCATTCAATCAGACATTTTAAATTTGAGTCTACAAAGTCTATGGAATACTTATCTATTATAGTTGATCACCGACCAACTGACTGTGGGTGTTCTCTTTTCCACCCAACCATAGGCTCATAGGCATTCATTCTTAGCGCTTTTGCCACTCCCGTGCCAGGCCATGATATCACTAGGGAAATTTTACAAATTCTTAGAGAACCTTTCTTTGTCACAGCCTTTGCGAGGTTTATCGGATGCTCCCTCAACATCAAGCTCATGACCCTCTGCTCAGGTCATGTTTTTCTAAAAATTCTACGAGATCATTTCTCGTGTTCTCTCTCTTTTACTAGAACACCTTAATCCTTTAGTTCTTCTTCTTAGCTAGAGAGCCTCATGCGATCTTCCTTTTTCTGAATGGTGTCCCTCTTCTCTTGCACGCCCTCCCCTTTTTCCCCCAGGGAGGTTCTGGACATGGCGTCTTGTTCCTTCTGTCAGAAGGAACTTGGGTCAGTCTGGGCCTGTAGGAAAACTTCACTCCATGGTACTTCAGGCTGACAGTTTTCTGTCTCCTCATCCAGACTCTCCATGCTTCCATTCATGGGGGTAGTTGATTGTTCAACCACCAATCCTTCTTTCATTAACTGATTTTTCTTTGGGATTAGGATGGGGCTTATCATTTCAACAAGGAGAATTTGGTTCATTTTGACATAATGAACCCTCTCTATAGTTTTCTCACTCTTTCCTCTAGTGATATCATGGCCAATACTTCAAGGCTTCACCCCCACAGTCAGTTATCGACAATCTAAACAATAATACATTTACATTGTTCACGTGCCATAACATGGTAATCATAATTAATGATTAATTACAAGCTGGCGGAAACAGGGGTATTACAATCCTCTCCCCCTTAAAAGGAACGCCAACCTCAATGTTCTTTCTTAGTGACACCTATCATACCTCTGTCATTCAGCTATGTCAGAAATATTGATCCTCTTTCTTGGTCATGTCCTTTCCAGACCCTTGGCCTTCGTCACGTGCTTTCAATATTTTTTTTTGGGACAACAAGCATATTAATCATAATTTCATGCAAAAACATCTTACTGGTGTGTAAAATTCAAGAGGAACAATTTCATAATCTAACACAATACTTATCTGTGCAGTTTGTGGATTTGCATCCACATGGTTGTTTTGTTATCTTGGATCACTATTTTTCCTTGACATACCCATTGTGTGCATGATCCCAATCAATAGTTTATAATAATTATCAGAGTCTCCTTTTTCTTGCAGTCACTCACCCTCCAGGCCCAGGCTTAGGCATCCCCTTATCTACTATACACTCCCTCAGATGATCCATCTTGCCTTGCCAAGGATTTCTTGCACAAGAAGAGTTATAAAGACATCATTGAGCCTTACAGTCGAGGCGTCCCTCAGACTTTCTCTACCGAGGCGTCCCTCTGGCTTGTGTTACCACAAAAAAACATATTCTAGGGAGATCATGGCTTACCAAAGGGTCCACAATAGCATTTCTTCAGGATTTCCATCTTGAAAGCCCTCACACGTCCTTCCTAGACAGATCTTTTTTTCCTCACCTGTATCACAGGTATATATAAGTTATGAGATATTATCATCAATTTCAAATTCAAAATTTGTTTTGCAAATTTGTCACCCACAAATTTCTGAATTCCACATTTATTTTCAGATATGTTCCGCATAGGAACCAGATTCGCCAGTATGGGACATTCCTTCCCATAGAAATTTATCTCAACATGCAATTGGTCTTCCTTATGGGATTACGTTAATGCCATATCCAAGACCCTTTTCTTCCTGCAATTTCAACATTCCTAAGCCACACAAATTGTTAGTTTTCATGCACATTATATTTGCAAAACCATGCATACTAACAACCTAAGTCATTTCATTTATTCAAGGGTACAAATAAAAAAGGAAATATCATTCTTTACGTATGCATCCTTTCAGGGTACCAAATTTTTGTAAATGCAATTCAAATATCAAATGACTTTAATCAATGTGTCAATATTCATGGCCACATCCATACCCAATGTACCCTTACATTGGGTTCAAGTTTTCCATACTTATGACAAGCACTTTATCATGGTATGTTGGAGCTCAACCAACTTATTCACCATAAGGTTTGATCATTCTCCTTCACTTTTACAACAAGATTATGCTCCTTGCTACCGATTGATCATGATCCCAAATCAACGCATAAGAAACTAAAAGTTTCTCTTGAATGCACCCATGCACTCCTCCTTCATTAGTATCCAGGCTGGCAACACTCATGGCCACCCAAATTTTCCTTTCTTTATCAACTACACGATTCAATTGGAGTAGTGGAAGTTCCTCCTTCCTCGATGGAAATCCATTGCCTGCCCTCTTATGCAAACATACATTTACTCAATGCATTCTGTTATAAGCCTATAATTTATAGGATCAATTGTTGATTGTAATTTTGTCCCTTTAGTGTTTTTGACTTGCAAATAGTGCTGCATTCTAAAAAAGGAAAAGAAAAGAGAAAAGAAAATAAAATAAAAGAGAAAAGAAAAAGGATAAATCCCCATGAAATGACAATGACTTGATCCATACAGTTTAAACATGGCCAAGTCTTTTAAATTTAAGTATCTAGGATTAGTGAATAAGCTTGGCTAAACTGTCTAACCTTAGCCAAGTAATCAGATTAGTCAGTGAATAAATTTGACCAAACAATCTAATCTTGGTCAAATAGCCCCTAGGTAGAGTATTTTCTTAGTCCAACAGTCTAAACTGGGCTAAAGGTGCAAATGAGTAGGTTAGGACATAGGTTAGTCATCTTCCTTTCAATAAAATATGTAAGATGATCGATGAAAATGCATGATTTTTTATGATGAAATGTTTTTTTAACCCCATGGTGATAAAAAGCAAAAGAAGCAGTGCACAAAACCCATAAAAAGTCATTAAGCCTTGCATCATATATTGAATTGCACCCTGGAGATTAAAGATCCGGCTTAGATCTACGACTGAACTATTGGCGCCCAGATCTATGGATCAGAAAAGACTCTAGACCCCCCCGGTCGTTCAACCTTTAACGGTGGGGGAGGGGGGCTCCGAAAAGGTAATTAAAAGGTGCACTCAGATATATGGTTCCCCCGCTAGTGCACAAATGGACGGCTCTGAAGAGATTCCAAACCCCCCCGATCATTCTACCTTTAACGATGGGGGGAGGTCTGAAAAGGTAATTAAAAGGTGCGCTCAAATCCACAGTCATCCAACCAGCGCACAAATCAATGGTTCACAAGAGTTTCTGGACCCCCCCGACTATTCTACTTTTAACGATGGGGGGGGGGGGGTCCGACATGATGGTTAAGGAGCATGCCCAAAACAATGGCTAATCCATCTTTTCCAGATCAATGGTCAGCAAGGGATCCCGGACCCCCTCGACCGTTCAACCTTTAACGGTGGGGGGGGGTCCAAAATGAAGCAAAGTCCAGGAAGGCCCCATCCCAACGCGACATTATCTTGTTACATCCTACCTCGCCACTCTAAACTTTCCATCGCCTATCATTCTTCCAACTCACCATTTCCATTCATAATTGTCACACCCCGAAACATCCATTGCAAATCCCATGTCACGACCCCGTTAGCACGTCCCATCCATCTAACCATTACAGGTCATATCTTCCCATTCTCCCCTCAATCACTAGTCTACACATCGACCAGAGACACATGTCAGACGTCTTTCATCCTTCCCTCTCATGCTCTAAACGACCCATTGGCCATTTATGACTGGCCACTTACCCGTTGTTCATCTGACCTGTCCTTTTTCACCCAATGGACACTCGTTCTCTAAATCCCAACCCTGTTTTGGTCTTTCACATTGCTCTCACACTCCATGCCTATCAAAGACTCATTCTCTTTCGCCTCTGCAACATCTTGTCCAACCTTAGCTTTCGCCTACTAACGTGTGCTCAGTGTGCAGGTACCGGAGGAAATCAATGGCGCCCAAAAGTAAAAAATTAAATGTAGAGGAAAATCCTTTTCTTCCATCTCCTGTCGATCTCGACCATAACCCATTACAAGACAAAGACTATCTAATCTCAGAAACCAGGTCTGAATTCAACTTTGTTGAGCTACAGTCATGGTTCAGAGACACCTTCATCGATCAAAGCGATGAAATCGGGATTTGGCAGTCAAATCTCTCTCTTTATCTTTTTCCCCAAGTCTATCACTTTCCTGAATTCACCCTCAAGTGCCAAGCACACTACCTCCTTGATCAGAGAGCCATAGTATCTTCGTCTGGAGAAACCATTTTCCTTATTTTACTCGATGCCATCGATCAGATGATGCAAGTACCCAGAGCCGAATCCTATTCTCCCCTCACAATTGAAATTCTGACAGAATTGTATCAGAACCTGACGTTTCCCCAAAGAGAACAAATCTTCGAGCTGTTCCTTCCATAAGATGCCCAATTCCCTAAGAAGAATCCTCCCCATCACTCGTCCATATTTTCCAAAAAGGGAAATTAGATTATTTCAACACTGTGTTGTTTGCTTGGTTACTTCTCAGATGAATGGGTGGATGAACCTATCTTAGGTTTCCCGACCATTTTCTCTGCTGAAGAGAAAGTGGCCACCCATTTCGACTACAACGGTTTCTTGACCGAGAACCTGCATGACCAGCTGGAAAATTTCCCTACATAAAGCATGTTCTGGTATTCTTCAATACTGGCCTACATGTTCATGTTCTATCAAGCAGACAAATTTTCCTTTCACATGCAGAAGATGGACAAGGAAGGAAAACCTCAAGCAGTCACTTTATGAACGTTGTTGTTCAGGAGAAGCTCCACTGAGTTTAAGTTTGAACAATTCATTGAGTTGTTTTATCACCCAGTTGTAGGCATGCTTAGTGGAATACCTGAGCTAAGGATAAACAAGGAGATCCAAAGAGTTCTGCACCTTTTGGATCTCGCAAAGACTAGGGACTGGTTCCTATACCAGAATCACACAGAAATCAGAGTGTATGGGTGTGACCTAACTCCATACAAGTTTCCCAAGTATGTGCCTGTTCGAATATTTGCATTGGAGTATATTCGTCAGATGATAAACTCAGATGACATCCATTTTGTCTCTAAAGAAAAAACAACAAATGATGATCAAAGGGAAAATAAGACCGTTTATCTGCAACAATCAAGCTACCGGGGAAGAGGCAGATAAATTGTTGAAGGAAATGAAATTCAACACTAGTTTTATTTGGCGATATGACCCTAGTGGGATCATTGCAGAGATGAGATCCAAGAAAAAAAGTTCACCTTATGCTCACACCCTCAAACCAGAAATTGAAATGTATGTGAACCAGATAGAGTGGGAAGCAAACACTCTGGTAAATACAGAGCCACATGAATATCCTTCAGTCTCTTTTTCACTGACTACCACTCCATAGGTACCCAAGGAAAAAATGCCAAGAAAGGATGATTCGCCTTCAATCACTGAGGTATCAACAGAAGATTTTTAGGTGTACAAGAAAACCAAAACCACTCATGCCACTCACATGTCTTGTGAGAAAGAGCCCTACTTTGCCATAGTGATTGAAAGAAGCCAATAGGTGGTGTCAACTTCTTCTTCAAAGAAGCAGACAGAGATAGATGTGACCACCCAAACTCCAAAAGGATATGTACCTCTAAGATTTTTTTTAAAATATTAAATGATTAAAAAGAAGAAATAGACGCTGACCGACATCACCTACTCTTAGTTTTGGAAGAAAACTTCCACAACACAACATCGATTGTTGTTAGCCTTTGAGACAGAGAAAGGAAGAATGCATCTGGCATTTCTGCAAGCACAGGTGTCTCAACCCAAAGATATCATTGACTACAAGAGGTCAACTATTGTTTTTGACACCAAGAAAGTCCATCCAACTGACCAGATGGATTTGCATAGACAGACTGGAGAAATGGTCTTCTCCACATTAGCACATGCTTCCTCTACCCCAGCTAAGTTACAATTATCTTTAAGCAATGTTCAGACCCAATTGAAGTTGGAAAAGATATCCTCTTTTGCAAAAGACAACAGAGCAAAATCCTTAGAGGAGTTGGTGCTCAAGATTGGGTACGACACCTCAAATGTAAAAGAGGCAGAGGAGATGATAAATAAAAAGAATGCCGACATTGCATATCTAAGAAAACAACTGAAATTTCCTCCAACAGAAGATTCACAAGCCAAAGAAATAGCCGAGGCAGAAAACAAGAAAGAATAATTGTTGAAACTTATCATGTAGCAGAACGCACATCTCAGGGAAATGGAGGCAGAGTTGGAAAAGTTATTAAAAGAGAAGGAACAATCGACCCCGATGTAAGTCATTCCATTGAGTGTATTTCCCATCGTAGAAGTCAGTACAACAACTATGCCAACAACCACTACAGCAGAAATTCCATCAGCAACTCCATTGACAACACTGGAAAAAACTGTGGAGCTAGCAAAATCCATGGAAGAAATGACTCTGCAGGGAACATAGATCAATAGGATGAAAATGGAGATTGAAAGTTTATAGGAACTCAAGTCTTCTTTTCAAACAAGATACAATATTGAGAGACAATTATTAGAGAAACTCAAGAAGGAAATACAACAGCTTTAGAAACAAATAGTGGCAGGTAAGACATTAGCAGAGGCTAAGGAAAATATATGGACAGATATCTCGAAATCCATAAATGAAATTTGGCCCATGGTGAAAATCATGTTTGAGCAACATGATCTGGTGTTAAGGAGTAGGCAAACCATTGACAGGATAAGAACAGAGCTGGGTGAGATGCCCTCGACAACCAACGAGATCATTAAGTTTCTGAACTCAAAAACCAAAGAAGAGCTGGAAGAACTAAAAGTCGAAGACAGAAAAAAGACTATCCTCGAAGTAAAATGAGTGTTGACTAAAGAGGGATTAATGTTGCAATTGGAGGAAAAGGCTCAAAACATGGACATTGGAGTTCAACGTTTTTTTAGCAAGATTGAAGCCTTATAGAAAAATGGTCTTCCTGATCTACATGTCCTAAATCATAAATTAATGACTTTGTTCGATTACAAGCAAAGGATCGCCACGATGGCCAAAAACAGTTCCAAGTTTTCAGGGATACAGGGTAGCATCACGGGCAAAGCGTTCTTGGAGACTCTGTAGCATGACCTCAGCATACAACACAAAATCAAGTACATCTTCCTTATCAAGCCGACTTTTGCTAAATACACCGAGATGGACGAAGTCTACTGCCAACTATTGAAAGTTACCATCCCAAGCACACAAAGATGGGATGAGCTATGCGAATTGATTGAGTAAAGGTAAAGCCTCATACATATCACATCCAACATAGTTAAAGTCATCTGAATAACTCACCAACAGTCTTCCCCAAAATCAACATGAGAGATTCAACACATCATCATCAATTACTACATTTCTACATCTTGTTAGCTAGTTAGTTAGACTTAGACTCTATCAGATCCTGATCATTAATGACAGGGTCGTTTGTAACTTTTATTATAAATATTTCCAACTTAGAAGTATTGAGGGTTGTTGATCTTTACGACTAAGCAAGCTCTAATTGTTGTAATTTTTATCAAGAGGTTATTCTAGTAATACAAAGATAAGTTTTGCAGGATTCCTGAGTGTTAATTGTTGGTGAAGTTTTCCTCTATTTGTGTAAAAGTTTTTTCCTTCTCAGTTATCATATTGTCTTTCTAAGTCTAATCTTTAAAAGAAGTTAAAGTTGCAGAATTTGCCATTGTGTACTTTGTTCTTAATCTTTTATAGGTTTAAATGTTTTTCTTCTGATGTTATAACAAATAAATTCTTAAATGCTTTTTTGTTTTAACTGATATCACATCTTTTTCAGCAATACACCATTTTATTCCTAAAGAATCCAACATTAGCACTATCTCACCTTGTAAAACAAATCTCATAAAAGCTGTCTTTAACCTCTATCTTTTTAAAACAGACCCCATATTCCAATGGAAGCGTAAGAGATATTCAACTATTTCATTTAAAAACAATACAAACAAGTCGGTTATATTCTTTCTAACTAGCCTAAAATCTTGAAAATCCAAACAAATCTAAAACTCATAGAGAGATCCCTCTTTGAAGCTGGTAGGTCCAGCTCCCTGTTTCAAAGAGGTTGGTTAAGGTTACCTCTGATAGATTTCTTCTTACCTCACGAAAACCTTTGGGAATTTACAGAGTGATAACATAAATGGTGACCATACCGGGGGATAACTGAACAAACTTTCCACCCCTTGTTTTCTTTCCCCTAGAACAAAGACAAATTTATTTCTGGAAGAAACACAAACCCTAAATTTTATCTAGAAATAATGTTAAGAGGTTGTTAAAGTTTGTATATAAATAGTTAAAATCTCCAAAGGAAGAATAAAATCAACAGTTCTGGCTCCCAAAAGAATTTCTACCAGATCTCATCCTGACCCAGAATCTGCAATAGTGATAGATAATCCTGAAAGACTACTCAGGAAGAAAAATACTGCAGAAATTTCGAGGAGTAACAACCCACTTCCAAGGTATTTTTCCATCCTAGAAAAGTTAGTTGTTCTTCCAGACCTTGAGCCAGAAATACCCTTTCGAACAAGTCTTTTCAGGACAAAATCCGATAGTTTTGTCAGTAAAACAGTCTTAGACCAAACTGTTTTTCAGCCCAGGACCCTTGAGATGCTTTCTCCTAAAGCTGAAGTTGATAAATGTTTTCACTCTGAGACTGATAAGCTCAAATACCTAGTCGCAAATCTTGGTCAAGCCTTAGACAAACTCCATCTTCAGTAGTCCATCGAAATTCCTGCTTTAACTATTGCTACAGTTTCTGCTAAAACTAAACCAGGTCACTCCATTCCTCCAAGCCCTTCGTCTTCTATATCTTCAGGCATTACCTCTCCTGTCACACAGGTTGTTGTTCAACCTCCTCCACCAATCATGGTGGCAATATATGCTCCATTGGTATTGGTTGCTCCTTTACATGACATGCCCCAAGATTATCAAACCAGACTCCCACAATTTGATAGTACCAGTCCCTTGAATGCACAACAACATGTTGACAAAATGAACAATTACTTTGACCTACAGGAAGTAGACGAAGCTGATGTGCAGATGAGATTATTTTCACAAAGTCTAACTGGAGAAGTGAAAAAATGGTTCAAAACTTTATGTGCTGCTACCATTACTGATATTTCTGGCTTTCACCAGACTTTCCTTGACCGGTGGGAGGTAAATAAAAATCCTCTCCAGATTCTGTCAAAGTATGAGAACATCGGAAGGAACCAAGGAGAGACAGTGCAAGATTACTGCACTCGTTTCAACAATCTATACAATTCTATCCCGACTGAAATCAAACCACCATAAGGTTTGGCGTTAATAAAGTTCCTTGATTTTTTTGACGTCGACATGTCATATCAATTAAGGGAAAGAAACACAACAACTCTGGAATACATGCAAAGAAGTGTCGTCAGAGTAGAAGAAAATATTTTGGCCAGAAGGGCCAGGTAGAGAAGAGAAAAGAGGGTCACCATCAAAGAAGAACCTTCTACTTCCTCATCAGATGCCAAATTAGATTCTCTTGCTAGAGATATGGAGAAAATGATGGAGAGACTAACCATAACTGACAAGAACCCACCTAGGGAGAACCAAGCTGCCCCTCAAATCAGAAACCTGAACTTGAGAAGAAATCCACCTTAGATTAGACAGAGAGATCCTAGAGATCAACGAGAATAAAGGGGACATGATCAGTAGATTTGACCACCTCTCTAGAAAAACTATGCCGATGACGGGGAGGAAGTAATTGAGGATTTTGACGATACTCATATAAATCTAATGGGTGATCATGATCACGATCATGAATCTATTATCCTCACCCAGGAAGAACATGAAATCTTTCTCCTTTCACAAATAGAGGTAAATGAGGAAGCTGAGAAAACAGAACAACAAGCCTTTGAGAATGCTATAATGGAGGTTCACAGGCAGTATAACTTTAGGAGTAAGAATACTAACGAGAATTCTCTGAAGAAGGCTGCTGAAACCAAGAAAATCTCATAAAACCTTCCCAAGAAAACCCCTGGGTGGAATGACGCTGAACCTCTTACGCAAAAAAATCCAAAAAATCTTAAGAGAACAAGTCAGAAAGAAGTTTCATCAACCATTCAAATAGGTGCACCTATCCACAGAGTTTCTATCGATAAATCATAAGTACAGAGTTTAAGCAAAACCACTGCTCCTTTTATCCTTGAAGGGGAACTAGCAAAATTGAATATTCCCATTCCCCTCTCCGAGCTGATGAACAAGAACACTTACAGGTCTCAGGTGATAAAAGATTTAAGCATCGAACCTGATATAGGTACCAAATCCTTGAATGATGGATCTGTACACCACTTTGACACAGTAAACCTTGCCGATGATCGACCTGAGCTCTTGTTTGGTCCTGAAGTTGACGGTCAAACTGATAATGGCGTCGTGGCCCCTTTTTACATCAGCCTAAATATCCACTATTTGATATTACACAACGTTATGCTGGATTCGGGGGTCTCTCACAACTTAATTCCCAAAGCCGTGATGGAAAAGTTGGGACTCGAGGTCACCAGACCCTACAAATATTTGCATTCTTTCGACTCCAACAAGGTCAAATGTATAGGCTTGATTAAAGACTTATGCATCACCTTGGCTCAAATCCTGACGAAAAGTTTGGTGATGGACATCGTCATGGCAGATATTCCCCCCAAGTATGGCATGTTGCTATCAAGGTCTTGGGGAGCTAAATTGAGGGGAACCTTGCACCTAGATATGTCCTACGCCACCATTCCGGTTTTCGGTCAACAGAGAAGACTTTATAGGGAAACATTGATGAAGTATATGGTCAGTAGTCAAGAAAAGCCACACAATTACCCACTATATTCGACACACTTTGACTTAGATTGTTTTATTTTATATAACAATGGTGATCTTGGAGAACAAATTGCACAACTGGAGGATGATGCACCTAATCCAAAGGATGATAAAGCAGTTGTCGAAGTAAGAAACCCCATGATTGAAGAAAATGAGGAATTGCCAACAGACTTCTGGAGCATGGATTTTGATGGTGCTATGAGTAAAGAAGGAGATAGAGCCGGAGTGTGGATGCATAACCACATATCAAAGTACTCCGAGAATCATTCCTATAAACTAAACTTCCAATGTACTAACAACATAGCCGAGTACGAGGCTTTAATGCTCGGCTTGAAATTATTGAAGAAAGTTGGTGCTAAGCATATAATGGTAAGGGGTGATTCTAAATTGATTATCAAGCAAATCAAGGGTGAATATGTAGCAAAAAATCCTAGACTTAGAGCCTATAGGAATGTTGTTTTAGATGCTATTCAATGCTTTACTGAGATTGACTTGTAGGTGATCCCTAGGGGACAAAATATACTCGCAGATGGACTGGCTACTTCAACAACTACCTGTAAAATCCCTTTTCGTCCCACTCGCAAGTACAGAGTAGAGGTGAAGTGCAGACCCACCATTCCTGACAACATCAAATATTGGCAGGTATTTGGAAATGACGATCAAATTGAAGATTTTCTGCAATGTAAAAATGATTTCGAATGTACAAACATAGATTTAGAAAATGGTGACGAATTTGTAAATAAATTTGTTTTTGAGAATGGCAGTGTAAATACAATAGATGCTGAAGAATTCAATGAAAATGATGTAGATTCTGATATCCCGCAGTTGAAAAATAATGTGTTACCTAGAGGTTTAGTTCCGTTGGAAGACTTGTTTGATTTTAACGATGTGGCCAAAAAACCGAAAATTGAAGCTAGCGGTAAAGAGGTTGAAGATTGAAACATAGGAACAGAAGAAAACCCCAAAATGATAAAACTGTCTAAATCCCTGCCACCAGAGAAAAAAAGCAAATACATTGAACCTTTTAAGGAATATATAGATGTTTTTTCCTGGGGCTATGAGGACTTAAAATCCTATGACACAAGTATCATACAAAGCCGGATTCCCATAAAAGAAGAACACAAACCTTTCAGACAGAAACTTAGGAGAAATAATCCCAAGTTGCTTCCCCTGATAGAGAAACAAATAAAAAATATGTATGATGCCAAGATTATAGTCCCCTTGAGATTTTCCAAATGGATTTCTAATCTAGTTTCGACTAGGAAGAAAACTGGTGAGATCAGACTCTGTATAGATTTTAGAAATCTAAACAAAGTCTCCGTCAAAGACAATTAGCCTTTGCCCAAAATGGACCATATTTTACAAAAGGTGGTTGGATACAATAGGATCTCCTTACTGGATGGTTTCTCTGGTTACAACCAATTTTTGGTTCATCCAGAAGATCAAGAGAGGACAACTTTTACCACACCCTGGGGAACCTTCATGTATGTGAAGATGCCTTTTGTTCTGATGAATGCTGGGGCTAATTTCCAAAGAGCAATGGATATTTCCTTTGTGGATGAGACTGGGAAATTTATAGTCATTTATCTGGATGATGTAACTGTTTACTCCAAATCCGACGAAGAACATTTGCTCCACCTCAGATGTGTGTTTGAAAAGTGCAGGAAATTTGGGATTTCATTGAATCCTAAGAAAATCCTTTTTGGGTTAGAGGAAGGTAAATTGCTGGGACACATAATCTCAAAAGACGGATTTAAGATAGATCCTAGCAGGATAGAAGCTATCCAGAAGGTGGAACACCCTAGGAACATCAAATAACTACAATATTTCATTGGAAAAATAAATTTTCTTAGAAGATTCATACCAAACTTGGCCGAACTTCTCAGGAATATCACCAATATGTTGAAAAAGGACACAAAAATCAAATGGAACATCGAGTCCAAATAGTCATTTGAGAAGGTGAAACATGCTCTCACCCAAGCCCCAGTTCTGATTAGCCCAGAGTATACCAAAGACTTTTATCTTTTCTCCTTCGCATCTGAGCACACTATAGCAGTGATATTATTGAAAAAAAATAGTGAAGGGTACGAGAAACCCATAGCTTTTTTCAGCAAAGCTTTAAGAGACGCAGCATTGAATTATAACATTATGGAGAAACAAGCCTTCGCTTTGGTAAAGGCTATAAAAGATTTTAGGTTCTATATTCTCCACTCTCACACAATTGCACACGTCCCAAACACAATGGTTAAGGATATCCTGACCCAGGATAATCCGGATGGCAGAAGAGGAAAATGGATTGTGGTTATTTTGGAATACGACATTAAAATAAAACCTACTAAATTGATCAAAGGATAGGGTTTGGCCAAACTAATGGCTGAGTCTAATTTTCATGTTTTAGATATTAATGTTTTGGTTGCAGTAAACAGACTGGAAGAGAAGGCGACTTCAAACATAAAAGAGGCATTCTTAAACTCCCCTTGGTACACAGACCTCATTTTTGTACTCCACAATTTACAGGCTCCTCCAGGTTTGACTAAGACCAAAGCTAGATTTATTAAATTGAAAGCATTGAAATTTTGTATTTTGGAAGGCAATCTCTATTGGAAAGATCCTAGTGGTATCTTGCTTAATTACTTGTTAAAAGATGAAACTGACAAAGTTCTTCAAGATTTTCATGCAGGAGATTGTGGTGGGCACCTGATCTGGAAGACCACAACTAAAAAGATTTTGAGAGCTGGCTTTTACTGGCCTACTTTGTTTGTTGACGTTCACCATAAGGTTACTTCTTGCCACAAGTGTCAGATTTTTGAAGGTCAAATGAAGCTTCTGCCACTCCCAATGAAACCCATCTCTGTTGAATCTTCTTTCCAACAATGGGGGCTAGACTTCATTGGTGAAATACATCCTCCCTCTTCAGGCCAACATAAGTGGATCCTCATGGCCATAGACTACTTCACCAAGTGGATTGAGGTTGTACCATGTAGGCAAACTACTGACTCTGTCATCATCAAGTTTTTAGAAACTAACATTTTGTCTCATTTTGGATGCCCTAGAAAAATGATAGCTAACAATGCAGTGGCTTTCAGATCCAAAAGGCTCATAGATTTTTGTAATCAATATCATATTACTTTGGGACCCTCGACGACTTATTATCCATAGGGAAATGGGCTAGCTGAGTCTTCTAACAAAAGTTTGGTGAACATTCTCAGAAAGACACTACAAGAAACAAGAAATTATGGCATAATAAGTTGGTTTTCGCACTCTGGGATGACAGAATAAGCACCAAAAGATCGATTGGTATGTCTCCATACTAGTTGGTGTATGGCACTGAGGCAGTTTTTCCCCTTTCATTAGGAGTTCCAGTCATGAAACTATTACAGGAAACACAAGAAGAACCAAACGATGTCCAGCGAAGAATAAATCAAATGATCCACCTAATGCAATCTAGAGAAGAAGTTTACAACATAACTCAAGTGATCTAGGAAAATATTAAAAATATTTATGACAAGAGAACCAAAGAGGATAACTTTGAATTGGGTGATCTAGTTTTGAGATGGGACTCCAGAAATGGAGATAAAGGTAAACATGGAAAGTTCGATAGCTTGTGGAAGGATCCTTAAACCATTCAGGCCTTCAAAGGAAATAATGCTTTTCTACTTGCTAATAGTGATGGATCAAACTTGCCAGGGGGACCTATAAATGGCAGGATGCCGAAGCATTACTTGCCACCTTAGTAGAGAGATCACCATTCCATTCCATTGTACATATCATTTCTTTTACAAGTATTTTAGGTGTAGGTGTTTTTTTTCAGGTGTTTGAAGCCCGCGGAGAAGGCCCTAAGACATTGAAAATGTCATCAAAATTTCCGAAATAAAGCAAGTCAGATAACAAAAGAAGCCCTAGGAGAAATTTTTCAAGACAACAAGAAACAAGATTCTTGGCATCTCGCAAGGAGGATACCAGTCCCAGGTGGAGCCACTGTTATAACCGTATAATTTATAGGATCAATTGTTGATTGTAATTTTGTCCCTTTAGTGTGTTTGACTTGCAGATAATGCTGCATTCTAAAAAAAGAAAAGAAAAGAGAAAAGAAAAAAAAAGAGAAAAGAGAAAATAAAAGAAAAGAAAAGAAAAGAGAAAAGAAAAGAAAAGAAAAGAGAAAAGAAAAAGGATAAAGCCCCATGAAATGACAATGACTTGATCCATACAGTTTAAACATGGCCAAGTCTTTTAAATTTAAGTATCTAGGACTAGTGAATAAGCTTGGCTAAACTGTCTAACCTTAGCCAAGTAATCAGACTAGTTAGTGAATAAATTTGACCAGACAGTCTAATCTTGGTCAAATAGCCCCTAGGTAGAGTATTTTCTTAGTCTAGTAGTCTAAACTGGGCTAAAGGTGCAAATGAGTAGGTTAGGACATAGGTTAGTCATCTTCCTTTCAATAAGATATGTAATATGATCGAATAAAATGCATGATTTTTGATGATGAAATGTTTTTCTAACCCACGGTGATAAAAAACAAAAGAAGCAGTGCACAAAACCCATAAAAAGTTATTAAGCCTAAGTTCTGCATCATATATTGAATTACGCCCTGGAGATTAAAGATCGTGCTTAGATCTATGACTGAACTTCTGACACCCAGATCTATGGATCATAAAATATTCCGAACCCCCCCGATCGTTCAACCTTTAATGGTGGGGGGGTTCGAAAAGGTAATTGAAAGGTGAACTCAAATCTACGGTTCCCCCACCAGCGCACAAATGGATGGCTCGGAAGAG
>JASDQU010515052.1:13256-27324 GCA_032191745.1 Picea mariana | reverse complement strand
TGTGACAGACTTCTGATGGTTTATGTGCATGTGAAGATGTCTTGATGTGATATATGCCAATCTAGTATAATGTTAGCCATGTTATCTTCTATTTGATTTAATTGTCTTGGGATATGTGTAAATGTAATGGAATCAAAATGTCGAGATAAACGTCTAAACAGCAGGTATTTGTGGAAGAGGCAAGGATCACGAACACGATATACATTGTTGAGCTGGAGGACGACAAGTTGGGAATCTAATAAGACGCTAAGGTGACGAATATGGCGATGATTGGCCTCAACGAGGAGACCAATGATGGTGGTGTACTCTGCTTGATTGTTGGTGGTTGAGCCTAAACATATGCCGCTGGTGTGGAGCAGGTCATGTGAAGGTGAATAGAGGGCCCAAGCAATTGAAGCGAGATTTTGTGTCTAGCGGCTAGCTCCGTCGGTGTAACTGATGTGGTAGGCCGATGGAGGTGGCATATGTCAATAACACGAGTGATATATTAGATGGGAGGTATGGATAAAAGAAGACTAAAAACTCTACAAAAGATGTACAAAAAAGAAAAAGCCTAGTGTAGTATGGCTATGCTCAAGCGTAAAATTTCTTTAAGTACAACCGGTTGACGGGTTCCTTGAGAGGATGGCCTTCGGGGGAGGCCAGGATGTATGCGCCTTTAGTGAGGCAATGTTGGATGATGTACAGTCCATGCCACAGGGACTCGAATTTGCCATGGCCAAGGGTATCATGAGCGATATCGTAAGCGAGGAAAAGGTCTCCTTCGTTAAATAAGAGAAGGTTGACATGGCGATCAAAGGTGGCCTTTGATCATTTTTTGGCTACTTCATTGTTTTGTAATGAAGATCGATGATCTTCATCCAGGGATTCTAAGTTCAACAAACACTGCTTTATTGGGGCAGTGTTGGGCAATAGCTCAATAGTGGTGCGTAAGGTGGGGATTTCACATTCGATAGGAAGAGTGGCCTCAACCCCGTGGACTAGATGAAAATGTGTGAAACCGGTGGCAGTTTTGACACTGTGCGATAAGCCCAGAGCACGGAAACTAACATATGATGCTAATTGGTTTTATATTTGTTAACCATGCGTTGCAATATGGTTTTTAATACCTTGTTAACTGATTCTACCTGCCCGTTGGACTGAGGGTAGTATGGTGAGGTAAAATTGTGGGAGAAGCCTAAACATGATGAGAGTTCCATGAAAATATCATTCTCAAAGAGTTCCATGAAAATCTCATTCTCAAAATGTTTCCCGTGATCAGAGACTAGTTGGAGTGGTACTCCAAAGCAGGATATGACGTGGTTAAAGAAAAAACGCGTTGTTGTGTCAGTGGTGTTGTTGAAGGTAGGCATGGCTTCAACCCACTTGGTAAAGTAATCAACTACAATGACTATGTATTTGTGTCAGTTGTTGGATGTAGGGTTGCAAGTCATGAAGTCGATGTCCCATTTACAGAAGGGACCAGCGGTGATGACTGGGTGTAGAAGAGAAGGTGGTGCACGTGCTTTGTTGGTGTAAAGATGGAATTTATCACATCGTTTTATGACATGGATGCAGTTGTGAAATAATGTAGGCCAAAAGTAACCTGCATGGGTGATTTTTTGAGTGGTGGACAGCCCTGAGAGATGGCCTCCGCAAGCGCCACTGTGGCAGTTGTTCAAGACTATGTCGGCCTCGTCAATAGTTAAGCATCGACGAAGTATGGTGTCGACTCCTCGCCGATATAAGATGTCCCCAATGAGGAGGTAACGAGGTGCCTGGTGATGAATACGTCAATGATCATCTTTGGAGAGGTGGTTTCTGAATTTTTTTGTTCGGAGATAGAAAAGAAGATCGCCATACCAAGGGTCATCTAAGGGGATAGAAAAAAGATGTTCATCAGGGAGGTTGGTATTGACCGGTGGACTAGTAGTGTCAGAGGGAAAATACGTGATAAGTTCAGTGAGAATGAGAGCTTTCTTGCTCTTGGGTGTTGAAAATTCGAGATCGTATTCCTAAAGGATGACGATCCATCGAGAAAATTTTCCGTTAATTTTTCGACGACTGAGAAAGTATTGCATGGGGTTGGAATCTGCGATGACTTTGGTAGTTCGAATTAGAATGTAATGGAGTAGTTTCTGGACTGCGAGGACAACTACGAGGGATAGATTTTCTTCATGATTGTACTTCAAGGGTGTTCTTGAAAGGTTTTTACTAATGTAGTAAATCACATGCTCATGGGCGTCATCCCCTATTTGGACGAGCACTCCTGCTACTGAAACAACCGAGGTTGATATGTAGAGGAGATAATCGCGGTTATAGTCAGGTGGACTAATCATCGGGGCGTTGGAGAGAGCCTCTTTGAGATCGTCAAAAGCGGTTTGGGCATGTTTATCCCATTGAAATGGGATGTCGTGACGAAGTAAGTGAAGGAATCCATGTGCACGAGTAGCGTAATCTAGGACAAAGCATCGTAAAAAGTTGGCTTTGCCTTGAAGGCTCTATAGTTGGCATAAATTCCGTGGGGGTGGAATTTCTGTGATGGCTTGGACTTTGAGGGGGTCCACAATAATGCCACATTGGGAAACTATGAACCCAAGAAGGCACCCAACAGTGACGCAGAATATGCACTTGAGGGGGTTCAAGTGGATATTGTACTGAAGACACCTGTGGAAGATGATTCGTAGATCATCGAGATGCTGAGTGAATTTCTTAGATCGAGCAGTGAGGTAGTCTAAGTATGCAAGGATCATATGATCCAGATCGTGAAAAATGTATGTCATGGCCCATTGGAAAGTGGCACCGACATTCTTGAGGCCGAATGGAATGACACGATATGCAAAGGTGCCCCAAGGGGTCGTGAATGAAGTTTTGTACTGATCGACAGGGTGAATTTGGATTTGGTTGTAACCAGAGAAACCATCCATGAAGGACAAAGCCTCGTGACCTGCACAATCATCAATTATTTGGTTGATGAAGGGTGTTGGAAAGTTGTCTTTGGGGAAGGCGTGATTGAGGTTGCGGAAGTTCGTACAGACACGGATAGTGCCCTATTTTTTGTTAATAGGGATAGGTTTGGAGACCCATGACGTATAGGCTATGAGGTAAATGAACCTTGCAGCGCGTAGTTTGTCAATCTCGGCTTTGATGGCCGCTGCTTTGGATGGGTGTAGCAGTCACTGTTTTTGGCGGATGGGTGTGATATTAGGCTAGGTGTCTATGTGATGTTCAACAATAGAGGGATCAAGGCCATGCATCTTTGTGTATGACCAGGCGAAAATGTCTAGGTATTCGTGGAAGAGGGCTTTGTATGCAGTGAGTTCTTTAGGAGAACATGCAACGCCAATGGTGATTTCCTCGATAATTCCAGATTTGATGGAAATATCTATTTTGATGGTTGGGGATATATTGGCCATATTGCCTTCCTCGAAAGTGTCAGGGGCAGGGATAGGGTTATTGAACCAATCTATATGCCATGATGGGAGAAAATATTTGGTTTCGACCGGGTATACGGGGTGTTGTTTAGGAGGCGTGAAGGCTTCCTGTGAAAGAAAGAGTGCTCTATGGTGGAGCGCGTCCCATGGGCAATCGGGGGAAGTTAACTCCTTGAGGATATCTTCATCAAAATGAAACTGGCGTGAATATAGGGGATCGAGAGGAGTGACCTCGGTGACTATCACTGTGGCATTGTATCATTCTGATAAAGACGTAGGGTAATTGATGGAGGGGGATTGCGATGGTTCGCTCGACATAAACCAAATATCCATATATTGTGGGTTAAAAATGGTAGTTGGGTGTAGAATTTTCGTGGGGAAATGAATTGGAGAAATGGGGGGATTGGGGGTAACGCCTCATATAAATAATCTAGGAACCATGGGGGAGAGAAGGGAGTGCCTCAGGTTCTGGTGGGAAGATATGAACCATATCAATTGACGGGGTAAGGGTATTTATCGGGTCTGTTGGAGGAGGGGGGGTATGATTTTGAATAGGGGCCAGTTGACGGCGCTTGTATTCAATGATCATAGGACATTGATATGTGAAATGATCAAGTGATTCACATAGAGAGAAAGGACATCTCATGTGTTCGTTGAATGAGGTTGTGACATAATGGATGTCGGTGACAGGAGTTGGGGTGGGTGTTTGCTGAAAGCTCTGGTGTACAGCTATTAGTGTCTATCGGAATTGAGGTAACATTGGACAGTGGTGTGTGTAATGGCCATACTCTGAATAGATGACACATGCAAATTTGGTTTGTAGTCCTTTGTTACTTGTGTTCTGTGAGATAGCGACAATACTAGAGGAAGTGATGAGCGGTGGTGGTGCTTGAGGGAGTTGGATGAGACTACATAACTCAGGGAGAGATGGGAATTTGTTGGTGGGGTGTCTGTCTTTCTCGCATAGCATGCAAGGACGTTGGATGTGTGGGGGAAGTGGAGTTGTAGGCTCCTTCTTCTTTTGCCTGCCCCCATCTATAGCAGGGGGGTTAGTGAGTGGGGGTGTAGGGGGTATGGTGGGAGTGAGTATGGGAATCTGCATCGGGATTCCTTCTGTTTGGGGTGGGAGGGATGGTTAAGGAACCATCTCAGGTGGATGTAAATATCAAACTGGGATTTCCAGCACCATATTAGGAAGGGTAAGCATTGCAGCAACCTGGAAAGATTATACACCTGGTGGGGGGTAAAAGAAAGGGATTTGGGTAATGGCTTGGGGGAATGTTTCCCAAACTAGGATCTAGCCCTGGGGAAGATCAGGAATGGGTCGAGCTAAATTAGTTCCAGGGGATTCTTGAGGGAGAAGTTTTGCGACTATTGGGACGTTAGGGATGAAAGAGGCCTCAGTGAGAGGGAGGTTAGTTTCAGTTGTCGTTTCGTTGGAGGATACGACACATACTTGTGCTGAGGGATGGAGGAGCGGTGGTGCTCCGTGGTATGTCCTTAGCAAGGATGGGTCTTTGAAGATTCTGGGGGCCATCTCAATGAGTCGATAGGCATTGGGATTAGTGTGGATAAAAGGGAGGATGTTATCGATGTTGGATGAAGGGTTAGGCTCGTAATGTGATACTTGATTGATGGTAATGACGTTTCCATTATGGGGAAACATCATGGTTCATAATACAAAATAGGTGACGGCCTTCATAGCATACATGTAGCTACGACCAAACAAGATATTGTAGTCGAGCGAGGCATCGATAACCTCAATGTCAATCAGAATAGTTTTTCCCTCGAGATTGATGGGGACATTTTGGAAGAGTCCTTCGGGGGATGAGGGTCTGCATTGTAGGCTCTTAAGGCAATGGAAGATGGTATGATTTCGGGGGAATGAAGTTTCTACCATATGGATTTGGACATGACACAGGTTGATGCGCCTTCATCAATGATGCATCGGTGAACTATAATGTTCTGAATTTTTACAAGGATTTGAAAAGAAATAAGAGTGGGGAGGCAAGGTTCTCCGCTGTCGAGGTCAAATGTGATGAGTTGGGTATCGGCAGGGTCGACTGCTCTCAGGGAGGAAAGTAAGGACTTCCACTGGGTGGGACAAGTTTGAAGGACTTCTAAGACTGACATGATAGCCAGAGATTGTGCCAAGTCATCGACCAAACTGTAATTATGAGCTACCCTAGCTTGAGGATTGTGGACATTCCTGTGCAATGGGATGCGAGGAATATGAAAGGGGGTTTCAGTATTAGGGAGAGGAATTATGAGAGGGGGTCTGGTTGTGACTGGAATTGCTTCCGAGGTGGTGGGAGTAGATTCATAGGGTGTCTTATACTCATGAATGCATGTTTACAGAAGGAGTTATTCCTCACTGGTAAGGAGAATAGTGCAATCGATAGAGGTGCCCGTATTGGGATACTATCCCAATTGTGGTGGGGTAGGATGCATGTCTGGTTGGGTATTTATCACCCCTTGGTGTGGGATGGGGTTTTGTAGTAAAGCTGGGGGGGGTTGTTGCACATATGGTTGTGGGGCTTGCTAAGGTGCAGGTGGTGCCGAGGGACATGGTCCATTCACAAAATCTTTCATCCACTTAAAGTCAGTGATTTGGGGGAAATGGTGAGTATAGTGACCAAAATCACCACAAAGGGAACAAGGGAAGGTGGTCCTAACATTGTTGTTGTTCCTTCCTTGACATTTGTTATTGTTGGCCCCTTGGGGGTTTTGATTCCTCTGGTTTTGGTTTCCCTCGGTAGACTAGTTCTGTTGGGGTTGGTTCTGGTTTCCTCCTGGTCCCGAATTATTATTGTTCCAATTTTTTCCTTTTTTTCTGGTATTGTTCGATTGATGGGGTGGATTTTTTGTGTTCAGATGTTCAAAATTTTGATATTGTTGAATGGGAAAGGGTTGAAAAAAATTAACCCCAGCGTGTGGTGGTCCTTGTGGTGGAGCCATAGGCTGTGGGGGGCCAAAAAATGGAAAGTATGGATTATGTTGAGGCAATGCTCCATAAGGTACATAGGAGGGCATGGCGCTTTCACTAGTTTTTAGGGTATAGGCCGAGGTAGATGGAGTACCGACACTTGGTTGGATAAGTGGGTGGTTTAGGGGTGCTGGTGGGGGTCCACTTATGGGTGGAGGTAGGGCAACAGGGTATGGTTGTTGATAAGGGGGAGGAGGATAATAAGGGATTCCTCCATATGCCGATGCATATTGAGGTGTGCCATACATGGGTGGTTGTTGATGCGGTGGGTTGTGGTGTGTAGTGTTACCAATCAATCCGTCTGTTGAGTGAGACATCCCAGGTTTGTCTTGGCCAAATGGCATGGGTCTTGGGGCATATGGGAGTACCGTGTATAGGTATCCAGACTGGGCATAGATGAGTTCAAACTGTTGGGTCTTGTTAATGGCTTCTTCTTTGGTCTGGGGGAAGGTAGAGGCCACATCTTTGGCAAGGAGGGAAACAAGTGATTTGAGGAACCAATTGAGACACTGTTGGGGGGTAGTGTCATCTTTGCAGAGGCTACGTCGTCGACGCCATTCGTGGATGTGGTTGGCAATATGTGTAGAGGTGGTTTGTTTGAAATCTGAGAGTAGTTCAAGGCCATTGTCATGATGAATAGGTAATTGAAAGAAGGTCAAAAATGATTTGGCCAAGGATTCAAACATCGTGTGGGACCTGAATTTTTCTTCAACATACCATTTGGCGGATGGGTCACTGAGTGTACGTTGAATTAACCTCAATTGAATGGAATCGTCCATGATGCTGTTCAAAGAACACCATAGGTGAAATGTCATGATATGGTTGGCAAGATCATCTCCTATGTTTCCTTCAAACTTGCATATGTCTGAAGAGGGTTTGGTAGGCATTGCAGGCCATGTGGGGTTGTGCAATATGGGATCATTGGTGAGTTTAGTCAAATCCGATATGTTGAGCGAAGCTAAATATGGCATATGGGGTGGTGGCGTAGGATTAGTTCTGACCATAGTGTGAGTGTTCTAAGTACCTGACCCTTGGAGGGGAATAGGTGGGTTTGTACTTCCCCCTTGAGAGGAAGTTGGCCCCCTGCTTCCATATAAAAGAAAGCAAGTGGAAGGTGGACCTTGGGAATTGGAACCAAGTAAGGTGGAACCAAGCAAAGATGATCCCAAGACAGTGGCACTCACAAGAGTGTGAGAAGGTGGAGCCGATGAGTTGGTAAGACTAGGAACTCCCCCTAGAATAGAAGGGAGATTTAGCGAGAGTCTGGAATGACAGGGGTTCTATGGGTCCCCTATGATGTCCGAATAAATGAGTCAATGTGTGCGAATGGTGGTGAGAGAAATAAATTAACAAGAGGCTTTGATGCAATTTTTGAACTTTACACGATATATATCCAAATCAAATGTAATTAGAAGGGCATCATACATAAAGTTCTTTGATAAAGAAGCATATATGTGGATAGGTGGATTTTGTTCGCATGGGGGAACAAAGAAAACAAATGCTCGTGTCCTAAAAGACGTAGCGTCCTTCCTCTCAAAATAGCACTGGAACTTCCAACAACACTCAACAGTGGGGTCTAAAGCCACCGGAAGAGAAACTAGTGAAGGATGAAGCAATCAATTATAATGAGGGGTAGAGGGGGCATATCCCGAAATAACTGGTGATATTTCCCAATAGCCACACAAAATCTGATCAAGGTGAAATTGCAACCCACAATTTCCACCTGGGTAGATGTCCTAAAATTTGGTCACTAGGTACCTCGGTCAAAGTGCAACATTTATATTTTCGGCCTAATAAATGGGTCACAAGTTGGATCCCGTCCAAGAGGTGGGTGCCTCAAGGGGGGACGCACAGAACAACCGAACCTCGGCCTTCAATACTTCATGGGTATCTTCCTATCTTATGGTGTTAGGAACACTTGACTTGGANTTTAGAGGATCCCAGCAGCTTGTTGAACTAGCAGGAGAAGTAATTCGCAAAGCAGTGTTAGAAATAAATCGGCATGAAACAAGTGATACCCAAAAGTAGTTTCATAGTGCACAAGGAAATTGAAAAGAAAGGTGAAGGTAGGATTTCTCAATCTACATGTTATAAATGACTGTCCAAATTAAACTAAGGTAACATTATTCAAATTGCAATATCAGCTAAATTGTTAGATAACAGGATTATTGCTTGGCTTGATAACCTTTGATTTAAAATAATTTGAATGATACACTAAAACTAAGAACAGTTAGTCAAAAGTAACCATCCCCAAAGACATCTACAAGAGTCAGCTTCAAACTGTTTTGACCTTCTGTATTTTCGATCAATAAATCACAGCCCTGTATCCTGCCTGTTTTCGAGTCTAACTTTTGACAAGCTGTCATCTTTTCGTTTCATTACGAAGGAATAAAAGTTTTTGTTTTAGCCTCCTGAGTCTCAAAACAGATTGTGAAAAGAAAGATGGTCTTCACAACTACTTGATCCCCTGCTAAGCGAAGGAACGTTTAGAGCGATCCTAACTTTCCTAGGTTTTTCAGCAGCATCGGAAGAATCAAATCTTGCTCAAACAGGATGCCCCTTAAAATTTTATTTTCCCTATCTCCCTAAGAACGAAGGTGTTGTGAAGGTCAAGGGAAGATTGGTACCGAGTAATCAAAGTAAGTTGACAGACCTCTGATGCAAAATATTACACAGATATCAGCCCTGATACAAACTGATTGCCCCCATCTTCGCACTCAAAAAAATAAATTATAAGACAGGTGGTGAAAGGAAATTCAGAAATGATTGCCCACACATAGTCCAAGAAGACGATGAAAGGAAATTCAGAAATGATTGCCCTCATCTTAGCATTTAAATGCATAAATAATTTCCGAAGTGGTGAAAGGAAATTCAGTAAAAGGGGCCAGATAACTTCACCGGGGTACTGAACAGGCTCGCTGCCAGTGAAGCAATGTCTGAGATATCTGTAAGGCTGTTATACATGAATATCACTCTACTCTGGTAACCAACACTTTCTAAAAACCTGATCCACATCCCAAATTCAGATGGGACTTCCTGATTAAAAAATATATAATCTCATTCTTTTGATGCAAGCCGAGAGCCACAAGATCTGTTGAGTCTCCTAGGGTCGTTTCGACTGTCTTAAAACATACCCAAAGTTAGTAGTGGGAAAGGGAAAATTGTGAAAGGGACTACAGCTGTGTTTGGAAAGAGTATCTGATTTTGAAAAAACTTCTCGAGGTAAAAAACAAAGTCTTTTCCCCCCTTCGATCCTTTTTCTTTGGAAATTTTCCGCATGATTGAGATTTTTGACTCCATTTACCCAATATTTGGCACGTGGTCTACTGTTCTTCCCGCCTCGCAGGGAGACGGGATCCCTAGTTGGAGCCTATGTTGGAGCCACCTTTGTTTTCTTTGGCCTGTCACAATTTTCCATTTGATACTTGAAATCTAAAGTTGATTTTCTTTTCCTGCCGAGATGATGAGACCTCTAAAACCTTGTCACGGAAAAAATGATGCTTTTCTACTCTTTAAAACGAGTCTTCTTTTGTAAGAATGTTTGCTCCTTTTGTCGTACTTCGGGACCTCGCAAGTCGGATATTATAATCCATAAGTTCACACGTCTCGAGTGACGAAACGACGAAGTCGTTTTATTTTATTTTATTTGCTCAAGACATTAACCAGGGTAAAATCTTTTAACTCATGATTAGACGTCGTCGGGGTTTCGCGCCTCGGCGTTCACCAAACCTAAGTTTTTATTTTTACAGCCCCGAGATCCGAGAACACGAGGTCCTTTCGGGATAACCCTGGTCAAGGATTAAAGGCAAAAAGGCTAACCGTGGTTAAAATCTGTTCTCGGCGTTTCACCACTCGGCACTATCTTTTCGAAAGTTACGGCGCCTAAAACCCCGACTCACGAAGTCGCGATGTAATTATAGCATGATTAATTAATCGCCTAATCCAAGTTTTTCTTCCCCTTAATTGAGTCTTAATTATCGCCATCTCGCGGTTTCGCGACTCGACATACTAATCTCCCAGAAACTTGTCTTCGAATTTCTGAGTTGCGATATGGCGAATAAAATGATTATGAAATTAATTATGCCCCAAATCGCGGTTACCGTTAATTAAGCCAAAATCGGTCCTTGCGATCTCGCGAGTTGGGGACTCAAAATGTTAAAAGAAAATCCACGAGGTAGCGAACCGCGAGAAAGTGATTAACGTTGGTAAGATTTGATATTTTGAAATAAAACAAGATATATCCTGCACATCGAGGCTTGCACGTTTCCCGAGGAAGCCATTCGCTCCCCACACTTCGACTGGCTGTCAAACCGCCAGAAATTGATGACATTAATGGATAAGTAGGGTAAATCCACGCATATAAGATCGGATTTTACGCAATTAATTTGTTTCTAATTATGATTTGACAGACTTATTTCGAAAAGTACAAAATTTTCAAATATATATACGATTTCCATTTTATTATAACGAAAGCATTTTCATAAGCACGCGGAGCTTGTCATTTCTGAGTGAACTAATTTCTGCATGTATACGCAGTTCTATCGCAGAAGGGCGAAAACGCAAGCTTCGGATATAGCTCCACGGAAAGCAGCAAAGGCGAACGTCGAGGTCGTAGGACAAGGCTTAGACAATGTCTCCGACACCTTGCCCCGGAGTGTCGGCTCAGTCCCTAGCTGGTCGTTTGTTTCAGACATTCTGTAAACGGAGTTGGTGAATTATTCAGACTCAGACGACAATGAAAGGGACGACCTGAACACTAAATACAAGATAGTTGTTCAATCCAGAATGCACAGGGTGGAAACCAGACCACGGTTGCTCCCATATTATGGCATGATCCGATGGGCGTTGGATCACATAGACCTACCAACTAGAACTATCATGAACGACCAACGGGTCACGGTCGGGACTTTTAGGCCGGAGCACATCCAAACCATGTATAAGCTCCCGACGACATCTGAATACACGTATGGTGATGAATTCTTGGAGGAATTCAAAGAGAAGGAGTGCACTCGACATGACAAAACCATGCCCAGTTTGATAAAGGATTGGGTTTCACGCTCCGCGAAATTCAGAGAAAATGACCAGGGCGTTTATTCAATCGCTTCGCTGGAGCCACAGTATAAGTATGTGGCAATGATGACATGCCGACTATTCGGAAGAGAGGACACATTGCATTTCTACATTGCGTGGGTGCCTCTCATGTTTCGGGTCGCAGAAGGTTGCTCGTTTAATTGGGCAAAGATACTCTCAGACAGTTTGGCCAACAGGGTCACAGAGTATCGGGAGCAGAAGGCAAGTGGGAGACCGTCCTCATTTTTCATGTCTGCATATATTATGTACACGGTATGTTCCATGACACCATTCCCTTTGATGAGCTAGGCTTGGAATCCAGCCCAAGAAAAACCTGTACATGAGTATCACGACAAACTGTGGGAGAATAAAGTGGACAAATTCATTTACGAAATTTTCAACTGGGTGATGGTGCCCCTGCACATCGCCATTTTTGGTCACCCGCCACCTCGTATCTCGAACAACATTGCTGCAAATCTGAGTGGTATAGCGGACTGGTACGTGGAAGCAGAGTTCTCCTACTTCAGAGTGTTCGGAGCTGCTGCTCCCCCACTTGCACTACCATTGTTCATCCTCGACAAGATGGATTGTCACGAGATCGCTCGACAAACAGTGATTGGTGGGGTGAGTAAAGAACTCAAAGCATCTTCAAAGAAGGTGTGGCCATTTTTTCCCGTTCAGCTAAGTTGTTATTCTTTATTGGATTTCGGGCATGCCAAAGTTGAGGCTGCAGCCCTGGCAGACCTGAGTTTGGTCTCCATCGAGTATAAAAAACATGATCCTCAGAAAATTGTGAGCAACCATTTAGCTAATTGTTGGCTGAAGAGGTTTGAACATGAGTTTTCACCCCCGGATGACATTTTCCGAGGGGCGAGATCTTATGAGGAAGTGTTATCTTGGATCCGATCTTTAGCACCCGAAGACATAGCCTCTGTATTGAAATTTCAATAGCACAGACGAAGTTGCCTTCCCGCTGTGTTGCGAGGAGTGAGCCCAGGCATTTCTGAGACGGAACCGAAGGATGTTGAAGGCCCCAAAGATGCAACTCCTGGCTCGGGAAAAAGCCAAGACGAGGGGAAGCAAATGAAGAAGCTCGAAGAAGAGGCACAGAATCTGGACCCGCCAAAGAAACAGAATTCAGAAACTTAGACGAAGACCCCTGAACCTCCGAAGAAGTCGGACCCAGTCGTCACCCCAGGAAAGGCAGCGAAACAAATCGGGGAACCCATCACTTCTGTCACCCCCTTGTAGTCGATGCAAGGAAATATAGAAGAAGGATGGATTTTCAATGAGGAACTGAGGCCTATCAGAGCAGAAGAACTCCCTCCAAACGAGTTCTTATTTGACAAAAAGAGAAAAGCGGTGGTGAAAAGGGAATTCTACCAGGAGGGAGAATCGACTGCTAAAAAGTTCAAGGTTATGACCGATGGAAAGAACAAAAAGAATGAGCAATTCGCCATGGAGATCGTAGGAATGCTAGGAGCGTATGCATCGGCAAATCAATTTTCGGTCGGAGTATTAAAAAACCAGCTCAAAAGGAAGAATCGCCTAATCAAGACTCTCGAAGCCAGAGTAGCTTCGGCCACAGAAAACGCTAAAGGTCAGGTGAGCGGGGAGATAGAACTGGCCCGACTAGCTGATAAAAATGAAATATAAGTTCTCAAATCCAAGCTGGAGCAAGCGCATCTAGTGATCCGAGATGGTCGGATACAGGCGGGTCAACAGAGGACTATGATTGCAAAGCTGCAGGATTAGGTAGAGATCGCTGAAAGCAGGGTGATCGATGTCGAGGGGTTTAAATCCTGAGAAATCAAGATTTGGAGCAGGATCTCTTCTGCACAACAGAGTTTGCTCGCCAAAGTGGTAACAATCCGAGAGGATTGTCTGTTGATGTATTGGGTTTCCGAGAACCTGACTGTCAGAGAGAGAGATGCAGAAGCAGCGCGGGTCGCCTTCCAGGAGGCGGTGATAGCCACGAACAGCAGAGTTTCGGCAGGTTCTCCCGGACTCGCCCTCCTAGAACAAACTAGAGGTAACATTATGTTGAAGGATTGGGAGCATAACATTGCCCTGGGCAAGGAACAGACCCAAAAAGTGACCAATTCATTAGAAGAAGCCTTCAATTCTATAGATGGTGAGTTGTTGGGTATGGACAGTGGAGGCGACGTATAAACATTAATGCAAATGAATGTAGAACATATCTCGCTTGATATGAAAGAGAAGGATGAGAGAGATTCAACCGATATGTCTCAGATGGATAGGGTGGACATGGCTCGAGTTGACAAGCACTTGATCTAGCCCAGCGCGCAACTAAGTTCCCTCGACATTGTCGATGCACAAACGGGGGACAAGATGCAGCAGTTAGCCTGAGAATGTTACTTCGCTGAGGCCAGCTGTCAAGCGGAACCTTCACAGCTCGTATCTCAACTCGTGGAAAGATGTATCGCCTGCACCGAGGCCGTGCGAAGACGAGCACCTAGCACTAGATGAAGACAGAATAAGGGAGATGGAGCGATTGCTCTCTCCTCTGTCATAACTGAAATTTTTGCGACCATTGAGATTCTACTTGCTTTGTAGAAATTGTATAAATGTACCCCAG
>JASDQU010515051.1:6860-18641 GCA_032191745.1 Picea mariana | reverse complement strand
TCACTAGTCACACCAATGCTACATATTTATAGTACAATGGGTGTTGTAACCTCATAGAGAGATTTGGTCTATATCCTAAAATCATGCATGATGACTAGGGTAGGTAATCCCAACTAACTCACTTAGTCATCATTGAAGATAAATGACCATTATCCTAAATGAATAATACAAATAATGGTGACAATAATACATTCTGATTGTTAAGGTAAGCCATAGGATAACATAGATGAAAATAATCTTTAGGAAAGAATGTCAAATATATGTAGCTCATATGGAAGAGGTAGCTAAAGATAAGGTGCCAAATCTTGAATATTATGAAGTCTTGAGATAATTTGAAGATGTTTTTGGTGAAATACTAGGTTTTCCACCAAAGAGAGACATTGATTTCTCTATTTATTTGGTGCCTGAAGTTGCCACAGTGTCTAAGAATTCTTATAGGATGAGCACACCAGAGCTAAAGGAATTGTAGATGCAACTTGAAGAAATTTTGAAAAATGGGTATATATGCCCATGTGTCTCACCTTGGTGTGACCCAATGCTCTTTGTGAAGAATAATGATGGAACCTTAAGGTTGTGCATTGGTTCCAAGTAGTTGAATAAGGTTACCATAAAGAACAAGTATCACTTGCTAAGGATTGATGAACTATTTGATCAACTGAAAAGGTGCAAGGATCTTTTCCAAGATTGACCTAAGGTTAAGCTATTATCAGGTGAGAATCAAAGAGGAATACATCAACAAGACAACATTCATGAAAATATATGGACATTATGAGTTTGTGGTGGTGACTTTTGGGTTATCAAATGAACTAGTTGTCTTCATGTGTCTGATTAAAGGAGTGTTCAGAGAATACCTAGAAAAGTTTGCTATGGTTTTCTTAGATGATATTATCATCTACTCTAAGTCTGAAGAAGAGCATGAGAAACACTTAAGGATGGTGCTACAGGTATTGAGTGAGCATCAATTGTATGCCAAGTTGAGCAAATGCTCATTTTATCAGAGACATATTCATTATTTGGGCCATATTATTTCATATAAAGGAATAACATTTGTGTTAGGAAATGAGGAACACTTCCACACTAAACCTAGCAGAAGAGAGGAAGACAGATTTAATCAAGAAAGTAAATGACAAAGAAAACACACAGTACACATAGATTTTACACTAGAAACACAAACCAGGAAAACCAACATTCCTTGAGCATTTTTCTCTCTTGTTGTCTTATTCATTCAAAATAAAATGTTACATGTCTAACGTTGCTCCACACCTAAGACACAATCGACATCATACCTTCTTGCTTTACACAAGAAAAACCCTGTATCCAATTCAACTTACATCTACATGACCAACAACCTCTACGATTATTGATTTATTGGAAATTAGCCATTATCCCTTACATTATTACAACACACCTTCTTTATAGTCTTTATAGTAGGAAAAACCCTTAAAAAAATGCACCCAAAAACGGTTATAGATCCACGCAGATCATTGGCTACAAATCCCACGAATCTCAGGATATTATTATAGTTGACTATCGGTTGGCCTTCATTTGATATTTAGTCAGTTTCCACACGCCCTCCTGTTGACCTCTTGTTGGTTGATCTCTTCGACTTTCTATCGATTCCTTCGACTTCTACTGTCAGCCAATTCACCTCGACTAGACTTTCACTAAAAAGAATATAACAACCCAAAATTCTCCCACTTGTTGTTTTCTTTGTTGAAACTAGAAGACCTTTGAACTCTAGTTCACAGACCCAGGGCAAAAATTCCCATTGCCTCTCTATACCAAGAGAACTTCACAACACTCACAAACTTGGTCAAAGAGTCTGCTATGTTTTCCAACGTGTCTTCTTTCTCCAGCAACACCTTGTTTCTTTCCACCATGTCTCTCACAAAATGGTATTGTACATTAATGTGCTTAGTCTTAAAATGATAAGTTGGGTTCTTTGCCAGAAATATTGTGCTTTGACTGTCGCAACTTATCTTCATATCTTTCTGCTCAAACCTGATTCCTAAACACAACCTTTGCAGCCATAATGCTTCGTTACTTCCATGCATAGCTGCCATGTATTCAGCTTCTGTTGTTGACAGGGATGCAACCCCCTTGTCTTACTCATCCAGTTGATTCCTCCATCGAACATTTTGAACACATATCAACAGGTCGACCTCTGTCGATCTAGATCTCCAACCCAGTCAGTGTCAACAAATCCATGTACATTTAATTCATTGTCACCTCTAGGTTTTCCTTGGTAGCATATAGCATAATATTTTGTGCTAAACAAATACCTGAATATTTTCTTGACAGTTGTCTAGTGCTCCTTCCCAAGTGTCAACATGTATCTACTCAACACACCCACTGCATGAGAAATGTTTGGTCGAGTGAAAACCATCACATACATTAGACTTCCAACAACACTTGCATAGGGAACACATGTCATGTCCTCTATTTCCTATTGTGTCATTGGACACTCTTCAACAGTTAGATTTGTTTCCATATGAATTGGTACCTTCACAGGTTTGCAATCTTGCATGTTGAAGCGTTTCAAGATTGTTTCAATATACTTCATCTAGTTCAACCAGATATTTCTAGCTACTCGATCTCTCTTAATCCCCATTCCCATAATGAAGTTCGTTGCCCCAAGATCCTTCATGTCGAACTTGGATGATAACTGCTTCTTCACCTCCTTTATTGCATTCATGTTGTTTCCAATCAAAAACATGTAATCGATGCTACATATATGAAACACACACCTTCTTCTTTGGAATATATGTAGTGATCATCTTTGCTTCTCACAAATCCAAAACTAAGGATGTATGTGTCAAAAATTTGGTACCACATCCTTGGTAATTTCTTTAGACCATAAAGGTATCTTTTCATTTTGTACACCGAATCTTTCTTGCCCTTTACTACAAATCCTTCAGGCTATTTCATGTAGATTTCCTCTTCCAGGTCCTCATGTAGGAATGTTGTCTTTACATCCATCTGTTCTATTTCTATATCAAATGTTGTAGCCAGAGACATTATTACTCTAATGGAAGTTAATTTTGTGACAAGGAAAAAAATTTCACTGAAGTCAACTCCTTTGACTTGGGAATACCCTTTCACTACTAGTCGAGCTTTGAATTTATCAACTTGACCTATTGCATTCATCTTCTTCTTGAATACCCATTTGCTACTGGCATGATTTCTTCCACTAGGCAATTTGACTAAGTCCCATGTCTCATTCTTGTGCAAGGATTCCATCTTTGACCATGGCATCCTTCCAGAGTAACTTCCTTCCCGACCGACTTGGGCTCATCATCGGTGGAAGTTAACACAAATGCATAATGAAAGTTGAGGGGAATGTACCTTTCAAATGGTTTTCTTACTCGTTCTGAACTCATTACAACTAAGGTCAGTTGTTCCACCTCTCCTTCTGATTTAGTTGACTCATCCAAATCATCTTCTTTGTTCCTCAGTTCAAACCACACCTTCTCTGGATTATTCTTTCTCTAAACAATTTCTTCAGGATCTAACTTACTTTTGACTTCTCTGAAGACCACATATCAAATGTACAGTTTTTTCCTTGATGCAATATCCCATAGCTCATATCCTTTCATTCCTTCTTTGTATCCATTGAAAATACGCTTGACTTCCTTCTTGTCCATCTTGCTCCTCTTTTCCTTGGGAACATGCACACATGCATCACAACCAAATACTTTGAGATGTGAGACCAAAGGATTCTTACCAAACCATACCTCATGTGGAGTCATGTCAACTAATGTTGATGAAGGAGACATATTCAATAGATATTTTACAATGTCGACTGCCTCTGCCCAAAATTATTGTGAGAGCCTAGCATCACTTAGCATGCTCCTTGCTGTGTCCACTAATGTTCTTTTCATTCTCTCAACAACTCCATTTTGTTGTGGGGTATTTGGTGTGGTATTTTGGCATGCTATGCCATACTTCTTGCAGAAGTGATCAAATTATTTTCCAAATAATTCACCACTRTTGTCAGTTCTCAACACCTTAATCTTCTTATCTGTCCAGTTTTATRCAAGAGATTTAAACTCTTTGAATTTCTCAAAAACCTTTGATWTATTCCTCAGGAAATATATCCATGTCTTCYTGGAAAAATCATCTAAGAAGGAAACATAATACARGGATCCACCAAGTGAAGGCACTGAAACAGGGCCAAACACATCACTATGAACCAACTCTAGAATCCCATTTTTCCTTGTTGCTCCAGATGGGAACCTTACCCGACTTTGTTTTCCATATATACAATGTTCACAAAAGTCGACTTCTAGATTACATGCAGGAAATTCTTCGACCATACCTTTGTTATGCATAGCTCAAAGTCCTTTTTCTCCAATGTGTCCCATCCTCTCGTGCCATGTCATGGTCTAGTCAAATTTATGATGACTTGTTGAGTCAGTTTGAATCAACTCATCCCAAGTCGAGTTGAGTCAAATTCATGAACATTGATGTTGTTGCATTTAGTCGAGTCAACACTCCATAATAACTTGTATAGGGTTCCAATCTAAACTCATTTCATTAAGACCATCACATATCTGACCATCTTGCACGAATCCTTATGAAATAGAGTGTGAACCCCTGCATCACTCATCTTGCTGACAAATATCAGGTTTTTTTCCAAACCCAGAATGTGTAGTACACCTGGAAGGGTTATATTCCTCTCATCCTGCAGTGTCAAACTCTTCCTCATCCAAAAATTTTGGTTGTCGAGTCATCCCCCAAGAACACACCTCCTCCTTCATATCGTTCATATTCGCAGAACCATTCTCTATGTGGTTTCATATGATAGGATGCTCCTAAGTTGATCAACCAAACATTTTGATCTGATTGTGTACCTTATTTAGAGTTGTCTTTCTCTCTGTCGATTACTTCTTGTCGAATCTTGTACTGACTTCCATTGCCTTCGAATTGAAGTCCCTTTTGTAATGCCCAGATTTATCGGATTTCCATCATCTTCTCTTCAATTGAACGTGGGATTTATATCTACCCTTCGACTTAGACCTTCTACCATAGAATTTTCCTTTATCTCTGTCGACCGGTTGACCTCTCACCACCAAAGCATCTTTGGTCGATCATTCCATGTTCTTCCTTCTCATTTCTTCTGACAATAGAGATGCAACCATGTCTTCTAATGCTAATGTGGTTGTATTACTCCCTATAGACATGACTAAGCTATCCCAAGAGTTTGGAAAATAATATAATAGGATAACACATTTCTCCTCCATGATAATTTTAATATCCACATGAGATAAATGGATTATAATGGTATTAAACACATTTAAATGCTTATTCACCGAACTTCCCTCACTCATCCTCAGAAGATACAATTTCTTTTTGAGAAATAATGTATTTACCAGTGATTTCGACTTGTACGAGCTTCCCAGCTTGTCCCACAGTTTCTTGGTTGAATCTTCACCTAAGACATTCAACAGTATTGAATCGGCAAGACAAAGTTGAATCATACTCCTTTTTCTTCTCTCGAGTTTCTCCCATTATTACATCAACATAACTTTTGGCATGGTACCTAGACAGACTACTACCCATTATTCTCGATCTACAAGGAGATCTTCAATTTTAAGCTTCCAAAGCTCAAAATTCTAGCCATTGAATTTTTCGATCTCTATTCTCGAGTTGTTCACCATTCTTTAACACAATATTTAAAGATTTATGACCTATGACTCTTTATGAACCTAGGGTTTATCTTAGATCCAAAGTTGTTAAACCAAGCTATGATACCACATGTTAGGAAATGAGTAACACTTCCACACTAAACCTAGCAGAAGAGAGGAAGAAATATTTAATCAAGAAAGTAAATGACAAAGCAAACACACAGTACACAAAGACTTTTCCCTGGAAACCCAAACCGGGAAAACCATCATTCCTTGAGCGTTCTTTTCTCTTGTTGTCTTATTCATTCAGAATAAAATATTACATGTCTAACCCTGGTCTACACCTAAGACATAATCAAAATCATACCTTTTTTCTTTACACAAGAACAACCTTGTAGCCAATTCAACTTACATATACATGACTATAACCTCTACGATTATTGATTTATTAGTGATTAGCCATTATCCCTTACATCATTACAACACATATTCTTTATAGTATTTACAATAGAAAAAACCTAAAGAAAAGGCACCCAAAAATAGTTACAGATCCATGCAAATCATTGGATACAAATCCTGTGAATCTCGAGATTATGTTACAATCGACTACCAAGTCAGATTACCAGTCGACTACTGGTCGAACTTCATTCGGTTGCCATGTGCTCGCCTATCGAAATCTTGTCAGTTCACCTCTTTGGATTGTTGTTGATGTCTTTGAATTCGACTTTACTTGGTCGAACCACCTTGACCTTCGAATTGATGTCGATTCCTTTAAATTCGATTGTCAGTCAATTCACCTCGACTAGACTTTCACTACAAATAATATAACAACCCAACAATTTTATCATGTGAAAATAGAAGTCATTAGAGGATGGCCATCACCAAAGAATGTATGAGAGGTGAGAATGTTCATGGGATTTGTAGGTTATTATAGAAGATTTATTGAAGACTTTTTAAAGATTGTACATCCGATTACTTCTTTGCAAAAGAAGGGTGTGAATTTTCAATGGAACTCTGAATGCAAAGAAAGTTTTCAACATTTGAAGAATATGTTGACAAGTGCACTGATCTTGAAGATTTTTTATCCAAATGAGAATTTCATTGTGTGCATTGATGCATGAAAGGAAGGGCTTGGTCGAATCCTTACACAAAATGTGCATGTGATATGCTATGAGTTAAGAAAGTTGAAAGAACATGGGAGACATTATGCCACACATGATTTAGAGTTGGCAGCCATAGTTCATGCCTTAAATATTTGGAGGCATTATCTTATGGGAAAAATATTTGAGCTGAGAACATACCACAATGGTCTGAAGTATTTGTTTGGACAACCAAAATTGAATTCCAGACAAATTAGATGGATGGATTTCCTTAGTGAATATGATTTTGATATAAATCATATAAAAATAAAGGAAAATAAAGTGGTTGACACACTCAATAGGAGAGTGCATGAGATGCATGCTACAACCATTATCATGCACACATTTGATTTTAAAAAGACAAAATTTTGGAGACTACAAATTCAGATTAACATTATTTGCAAGTAAAAGAAGCATTACAACAAGGTAAATTTCAATAGAAATTTAAAGATTGTGATATGAAAGAGGATGGAGTCCTCATGTATAGGGGAAAATTATATGTGCCTAAATCTCAAGAGACAAAAAATTTAGTGTTACGAGAAATGAATAATGTACCTTATGTTGGGCACCCGGGATCTCAGAAAACAATTGTCATTGTAAAGGGGAAATACTTTTGGCTAGGAATAAATAAAGAGGTGGTTGATTATATAATCATATGTCTAGAGTGCCAAAAGGGAAAGGCCGAGCATAGACATCCAGATGGATTTCTACAAACATTTTCCATTATTGAGTGGAAATAGGAAGTTGTTACAATTGATTTCATTACTAAACTACCCAAGATTGTATGGAAACATGATTCCATCATGGTAGCAGTGGATAAATGAACTAAGGATGCCCATTTTATTCTAGTGAAGCTAACTCACAAGGCAACCAACATTGTTGATATTTACATCAGAGAAATTGCTAGGCTACATGGTGTGCCTAAGGCAATTGTTTCTGACATAAATCCCAAATTCACATCAAATTTATGGAAGGTATTATTTAAAGGTGTTGGAATAAATTTAAATTTTAGTAGAACATATCATCCAAAGTCAGAGGGGAAAATAGAGAGGGTCAATCAGATGATTGAGCATATGTTGAGGATGTATGTAATGGATAAGCCATCAAAATGGGAAGATTATCTGCACTTCTGTAATATCCCCATCTATGCTTGGCTAGGATATTAGTGATTTCATCAAACAATTTTCATTACAAGTATTCTTTGTGGCCTAATCTGGTTGGCATAAGATTGCATGATTTTACCAATAAAAATTTTGTCAAACATATTGCATGCAATTCAAATACTCATAATATGGAGAAAACACATGGGTATTTTATTATGAATGGAACCCAAAGTATAATATCTAATGGATGCTATGGTAGCTACAATACATCACTGAAAAAAACACAATAACAATCCAACACTTGGATGATGTCACAACCACCACCATAAAACCCCACGAATCTGCACCTCCAAAACTAAAAACAACCTCAAAAGAAGATCGGTTGAAGATCCTGGATGGATCCTCCTCCTTGTCTAGCTAGGGCGACTATTGTACCACTGAAACTAAACTGCAATGGGGGTTTTCTTTAAAACCTAACGAAAACTTGGCTCCAAGATCACTCCAAATAGATCAATCCAAAAACATAATGAGGAAGGTGAAGTGTTGCCCTTCATTTATACTTCTTCCATGCCTTCTAGATCTTTCCATTTTTTGACCAAATCAAACATGACCATTATTTTCTTTTTGACCAAATCAAACATGATTACTATTTCCCTTTTTTTATTTTCACTTAAGGATTAAAATCACTTTATAACCATTCTTAGCCCCTTTTTAGTGTTATAAAGTGATTAATTAGCTTCTAAGACATTCCTGGATGCCATAAGCCCCTTTTGCATCATCCCAACCTTTAGATCTTTTTGTCCCGATTCCAATGAGTGATTACACGAAGGTGTTCCCTCCAATAATACGACCCAAATAACATCGTTAGTGCATTTAGTTAATTTATACCCAATAATACTCTTAATTTATGGGAATCGTCAAAATTCCACAGAACCAAGAACGAACTATGCAGAAGTAATCCTAATGATGAAATAAGGTAAATGGACTAGGTTAGGCATCATATAACTCCAATTTTCTCGATCCTACTATTATCCTCAATTTACTCTTTTGGCCAGGCTGACATAAACCCATAAGGTCGTATCCAACTGTAAAGAAGGGAAATCCAAAAATGGGGACATTACAGTCCTCCCTTCCCAAACATTGATTTTCCTCAAGCAATGCCATCATAACTTGATGCTCCATTAATTGAACCAGAATGAAGCTAAAAAGGATACTAGGGTCCCAAACCACCCTGGAAGATGTGAAGAATCCTCTACCCAATGCATGGTCTAGAAAGGTACTGACATAATAAACCTCCTGAATACTATCGATGAGTAGAGAAACTAGATACTGCAACAACTTGATCAACCCCTTAAAGAATTTATCTACTAGGGAAATAATCTCATGAAAACAAAAACTGGCTATCACCTCTATGTTACATCTTGAAATGTCTACTACTGAAATACCAAGGTCCCAAGATAATATCATAGAGGAACCACCATATTGATGTTACACCACTCTAATCATAATTGTTCAACCACTGTGCCTAGTATGTCTCCTCCTCCCCTGGTACTCCCACCTAAAATACCTATAAGGGTTGAATCTACTACCATGAATAGTATCCTGCATAAGTGTCCAGGTGAAGTCACAGCCTACAAATCCACCACCATACTCGATCTCAAATATTGGAAAATGAATTCTATCCCGATCATTGGCAATGAGTCTGGGATGCTCATGGACTCTAGAAATTTCTCCATTAGATAGCTCTGCCACCTGCACTGCCCCATACTTAGAAGATATCACCAGAAAGTGCATGAACTGGTCAATCACCACAAACATACTATCTGTCCATTATACACTCGATAAACTTGTGATGAAATGTATCCACATGATCTCCCACTCTCTCCCCAAAATGGCCAAAGACTGCATCCATCCTCTGGAATGAGTGTTCCCTGGCCTGCTCTACTAACAAGTCACATACTCCCCCACATCATCCGTGAGGCCTCTCCATGCAAACCTTTATCAGATCTGCTTGGACGATGTGAAACACTCTCTACTCCTAGCACTAATACGCAAGGTGTTGATACAAGAATCCATCTGACTACCCCTGATAAGCCAGATGATCATAAGATACATAATCTCTGTCAAATCCTGAGAATACAACTCCTCCAGGAAACCAATACTAACCATACCAAGAGTAAACTATGGAAAGTGAAAACTGGTCATCTCATATGTATCATTTGTCGAGCTATCAAACACTACAATCCCAGGGTCCCAAGCTAATCTCCTCGAGGAATCATCATGATGATATTGTGCCAATCTGATCATAATTTTCTGATCCTCATGTATAAACTGTAGCCTCCACTTATGGAACCCCAAGCTATAATTTCAAGAAGATCTGACCCCACTACTATGGATCATATCCTGTAGATGCACCTCAATGGAATCAAAGTCTATAATTCCACTGTCATACCCAATCCTGGGTATCGGAAAAGAAAGCATATCCTGCCATATAGCATGCACCCCACTATTTACTCTTAGAGCATCCCAAGAATCAAATGGGCCAATCATATGAGTTCCTGGAACCTACATCCAAACTAGAATTCCACTATGCCTCATACCAACTGAATCCAGTTGTGCTACATTGATAACCATTGGAATCCTAATATGTCGAGTCTCGCATTTAACTGATGGAAACAAGGTACTAGGAGTCAAATCTCCTCCCGCCAATCCGCGTAATCCCTGCCAAAATATACTGGAAAATGTGTTTTCTCGAACACCGTCAATGTACTCATGCAACCCATGGAGTCCATACACCTCTCTGAAAAACAAATCTACTATTTTTTGTGCCTCATACTCTAATGGAATCACAAATAAATGTGCCAACTTGATCCACCGACCATCAATGGAATAAATATATTCCCTGTCATATAACTATGACTCATTCTGCTGGCAAGTCCTACACTACTTCATGTGTATCAACACATCGTCCTCAAGGCCCTTATAAGAGAACCTCTCTTTGATCTGTTGGTAAGTATCGAAGTACCCATGAGGTCCTGCCAAGGGCATATCATGCATATCCCTCATGATTTATTCTCTAAGTGTGGATTCCATAACTAAGTATATGCTACCTATGTATTATATGATGTCATMCACCACTTTATACCTGTCATCCTGAATGATACCATCCATCAACTCACAAGAAAACCGATCCTTGGAATATTCCACCAAAAGGTGGGATTTCCAATCAGTTGAAATCCTTATGAGCCAATCCAATGTGTCATGGATCTCCTCCTGATGTTTCTTTCACTAATACATATTGTAAAAATTCTGACGTTTTATTTGCGGCGTTATGAACAAAATTGTCCATATTGTCTCAAAATAGAGGAAATTTAAAAAAAAAAGTTCATATTGCCTGATAACGTCAGTCTTTCCATGTTGACGTCTCTATTGCCATGTTAACGTCTCTCTTGCCACGTTTTCCACTAGAACGTCTCTCTTGCCATGTTTGTGACATAGATGTCGTTCTTTCCACATTTGTGAAGATTGATGTCGCAATTGCGACGTTTTGGAAACTAGGTTTTCCCCTCCAACGATCACCTTAGTATGTTGACCAAGTCAAAATACTAATGGTCACTTAGGTTTTTTGTACGTTGAAATTGCGACGTTAAAAAATCTATAAATATGTTGCATTTGACATATGTTGTGACAAGTTTGCTACAATAACGACGTCACTTTGGGGTCATAGTAGTTAGTGTTTAGAATGTTTTAGGGTGTGATTTTCATGTCATGAGTTATAGGGGTAAATTATTATAGTGTGTAAAGGGTTAGAATCTATTTGGGACCATCATGAAAATTTCAGTGTCGGAGCATTGAGTACTTGAGAGGTTGGATGCCAAGTGAGTAGTAAAATGGTATCATGAGAAAAGCTTC
>JASDQU010515050.1:34693-55055 GCA_032191745.1 Picea mariana | reverse complement strand
CATTTCAGAGTATCTCATTAAATGGAGGAAACTATCGGCTGAAGATTCCACTTGGGAAGATGAGTCTTTTATACAAAAGCATCTAGATTTACTCAAGCATTGCAGACAACACTTGTCTCAAGGGGAGGGGCATGTTAAGCCCTGATATTGGCTCATTACCCCTTAATTGGGGCATATTATATTAGTAATGTTATTTTATTTATGTCGGCTTTAGGCCATTAGTTGTAATTATAACTCCTAGTCTCCTATATATACCAAGGAAACATTTTCATTTTGAATCATCTTGTACTTGAACATTTAAGTGGGGTAAAAGGAGGTTGCCTCTGAAATTATCTCTTTTTCAAGGCGTTGAGTACTTTTTCTGAGGATTTTCTATGCTATATTGATATTTGGTTCTTAACAATTGGGGTGTGTTTACTGGACCTCGTCTTCCCTCTCACATTCCTTTCAATATTATAGTACAGGTTTGTGGTCAAGACATTCCTCATGCACTGATAGATGAATGTTACAAGGAAAAAACTCTCTATGGCCAAGGGTAAACCACAATAGACAAGTATGACTGCAGAAATCAACTCAATTCCAACATGTGCTATATAAACTAATGTACAATATGAGGAAGAAGCCTACCTCGATCCAATCATTTGATGTTGTTCCACCATTGAGCACTTTGACCCAAAGCTTTACACCTGCAAGAAGTTCTCAACAAACAAGCGATGCAAGTATATAGTTACAATATATAAAATGAGTTAGCACATCAGATAGCACAATCCATTAATAAACATTACAAACATGCTCATGGATAATAATCATATATTTGTAAGATATCGATAGGATGGGAAAGGAGTATTTCTATTAATAATTGATCAATAGAAGTATCAACATTACAAACTTCTGTGTCGTCACGGTTCGAAACCAAGAAACCAAGTTCCTTCCAACTCGGTCTCCACCACTTCAATCCTCCACCAAAGGCAAGCTCATAGAAAAGAGGTAATGAGGGCCTCTCTATAATAAGGAAAGAGCTTGGGGGCTAAAAATTGTGTTTAGAATTGAGGGACAAAGGGATGCAGACTCAATATGAAGTAATTTCTCCAGAGTAACTTTTCTCTCAAAGTTGAATTCTTTATCCTCTTTTTCCATAGCTCGAAATTGTGCTCTTATAGCCTCCAGAATGCAACTGAAGGGCCAAGTCAGAATGTTTCTAGTATATGGAAGGCCAAAGATCAGAGATCTTTTGTCACGACATGGAAACCCGACCTCATTTTGTATTTTCTAGCACAAATCCCGATATACACGAGTTGTAGTGGAGAAAAAAGCGTATATGCATCTTACAAAGAAGTTAGGGAGTGTATATGTGGAAAGTATATATATTTTTGGCTTTGGATTTATCAAAAGGGGGTTGATAAGTATGCATAGGTAAATGGAAAAAGACTCTCTATGCAAGATAGCAATGGTGAGGCAAATCTTGCTATAACATATGGCCCCTAATGTGTGAGATCACAGGAGTATCTACGATGGTCAAAATACATTATAAATAACCCAAAAGTGGAGTGGTAAAGAACCAATTGGAAGAACTCAATTGCTCATTACATTATGTACTGACTTTGCATACATGGCTGCCAAGAATAAAATGCAGATCCATGTGGAAAATATACCAACAAGTGTTCATGGCCATGAGTAGGCAAGTATGAATGCGGTTACATGCCAATAGTTGTCACTGTCATGAACAAGGCCCAATGAAACTAGTCTCAAAATCAATCTGAAGATATCTGTATACCATGGATTACAATCTAATCTCCCATGATTGCTGAATTCTAATAGGTACTGGTCCAATGAAATGGAAGCAACAACTCACGAAAGTTGCATCCAAAAATTGATGTCTTCAAGTCTTCAATACAATCCGCCAATGGTGCAAGTCTACATCAAGTGAATAAATGAGTTGAGGTCGAACACGATGAGACATCGTTTGATTACTGGTCATTGAGGTATACCGTTAACAAACATGAGACAACCTACCAATGATGAAAGTAGGTATCAAGGCACCGAGTACATCTCTACAAATGTGAATAAAGGAGCTGGTGTCAAACACTTGAGAGATCCATTGATCAGGAGACATTGATGTATTCCCATCTATCAATGGTGATAGATATTTCCACTAATGACTGCAAGACTCAAGGTACTCATAAAACTCTAGGTCTTATATCCAGAATACATGAGCTGAAGTCGATGGAAAGAGACCCACTGAAAGGAGAGAATTAAGGCATCTCTCATCAGTCAACACGAGGAAAAAAGCAGGAGCTTCATGATTTGGTGGAGATTGGAAGAAGAACATGTTCATGAACCAACGAACCTGTTCATCTTTCATGTGTGCCAAATGCAAGAGGTACACAAAAAATACCCTCTGAATAGAAGCCAGTGATGAAAACTGTTGACAAAGGCGAGGAAAACACCAATAAGGCTAATGGAATCTAAGACACTGCATGAATCCCAAAGTGTGAATAGATGTCTTGCTGTCGAACACAAGGGAAACCACCCAATCAACAACCCATGATGAAATGTCGATTTTTGGGTTCAAGGTGAGCTACCAATGATGAAAGTAGGGCCAAGGTGCGATCATACCAGTGTTAATGCACCGAATCCCATCAAAACTCTGCAGTTAAGCACACTTGGGCTAGAGTAGTATTGGGATGGGTGACCTCCTGGGAAGTCCTATTGTTGCACCCTCCATCTATTATAGAAATATTTTCCTCACCATTGCTATCTTGCACAGAGGGCCTTTTTCCATTTCCCTATGTAGACTTATCTTGCTATAACAATGAAGGTTCATCCTTTAGTATTTTTTCCTCTATTTATTGGAAAGATTTGGGTTATCCTCAACTTGTGTCGGTTACCAAGACTCTGTTCTCTTTTAACATAAGAACCAGTCACCCTTTAGGGATCCTTCCCCAGTTTCCCATAACTTTGGGAGGGAAAACTGTCTTTATTGATGTTATGGTAGTCTAGGACCCCTTGGATTTCGATTTACTCCTTAGGTGAGATTATGTCTATTCCATGAAAGATATTGTGTCCACTCTTTTTCATGTGATATATTTCCCTCACAATGGAAGAATTTTGGCTCTTGATCAACTTTCATGCGTTGGTCCTGACTTTATTACCAACCCAATGACCTCTCTAAATGGTTCTTATATGCAGACGGTATTGCCCCCACCACAGGTCAATTATGTGGCCTTGTCTCCCATGACTTCAACTTCCAATGACTTAGATCTGGTAGTTGACATGGTGATTTCTTCGGTAGGTGTATTGGAGCCTGATCTCCTTGTCCCTATCAAAATCCTCAACATGTGTTCCTTCCAGAGCGTTGTTCTTCCATATAGTGAAGATCTCTTGGAGGCCATGACCAATTTTTGTCCCTTGACATGGTGTCCTTCTAGAGAATTATCCTCTTAGAAGCCATGATCAAGCAATGGTCACAAGAACAATTTTTCTTCTCTGTGGAAAGCTCGTTAAAAAATGAAACAGAGGCTATGAGCATAGTTTCGATTATCTGTAGCAAGCTCATTAAAAAATGAAACAATGATCTCGGGATTGAATCTGGAACCTTGAGCATAGTTTTCCCTTCTCTGTGGAAAGCTCATTAAAAAAATGAAATAGAGGTCATGAGCATAGTTCTTTTCCTCTATGTTTTCACAGGGGAAGACCCAGGGTTCAGCTCCAAGAGCGCACCAACAAGCCTTGACTACTAGCCCTTTCAACAACACCTGCGAGGCAGATGTAGTCTCACCTGAAGAAACTATGTGGGGGTTGCAAGACAAAGATGTATACAACCAGAATGAGTGTAAAGTGGGTTCAAAGTGATCAACACACAACAATCTAGTGTTCTTTACCTTCCTAGGATCTACTGTGCAAGATATATCTATCAGATCTAACACAGTAATACAATAGTAGTATATCAAATGACAAGAACAACGCATCAATCACACATAACACAAAATATACGTGCTTCACCCTCTCTCTACGGTTACATCCACATAACTATGCTTTATGATATATTAAGATGAAGGCATACAGTTCTGATCTAAACTCTTAGCCAACAGATCTTCTCTCTTCTTCTCTCTATCTCTCCCCTCCCTATGCACCCAGATGAAGATCTTACAATACCAGAAGGCTCTTACTCTTAGCACTTCTCTCTCTCACACAATAATCCTCACTTGATCATACAAAGGTAACAAAAACATCTACTAGAACCAACTCGAACGAACCCTCTTCCCTCATATAGGTTCCTATTTATACATTACAATCACTCATCGACATCCTTAGGCCGAAACCTAGGTTTCAAAACCCTAGGTGTCTAAAACCCTAGGTCAACTTGACCCACATTTTTCAGGGATTTTCTAGGCTGTCTTTCCTTCCTTATCGCGCGGTGATCCAAAGCATTTAATGGTGGCTCTTTCCTCTTGCTGAGATGTCCATGATCATTATTTATTTCTGATCTGTCATCCTCGATCTCCTCATCCAATGGATTTCTTTCTCAGACTTCGCTCTGTCTTCTCTGCTCTTTTGCTCACTTCGACCCCGTATCAGTCACTGTGTCTTCTGCGAAGTTCACATTTTTCCTTTTCTTCCTTGTTATTTTCTTACTTCCATAACCAAGGGCTAATAGGCCCGCAACACTCACCCGTGACTCGTCCTGAGACACTTCAAATCTGATCTTTCTATTTTACTTAGACTTCAGACAACACAGTGCAGCCTTTTCTTTATTCTATATGCCTCCTCTCCTTTCGTTGTTCAGACTATATTTTCTGTGTCTGGTACCTAGTTTCAACTACACCTGGTACCTAGACCCTTTTCCTTATGTTTTTACTTGGAGCTGCGAGGCAGCTGGTTGTCATAGTACAACTTCAGCCGGCTCCCATTCACTAATCCTTCCTTCCATTCTCCCTTTAAAGTCTTCAACTGTGCATATCCTCCTTCTGTAACATAGGTGATCTCTTATGGCCCAAGCCAATTCATTCTGAACTTCCCAGGATGTTTGATGAACTTACTGTCATATACCAGTACTAGATCACCTTGTCTAAATGCCTTGTTCTTGATGTGCTTGTCATGATAGGCCTTCTCTCTTTCCTTCTGTACCTGCTAATGAAATCTTGCAACAAATATGTCTTCCTCCAGTTCGACCAATTATGAAAGCCTCTCTTGAACAACGCCAGTGTCATCCATATCTGTAAAGGAAACAATTCTTAGGCTTAGTACCAAATATTCCATTAGCACAATGACTTAGAGACGATATACGAACTTAAAAGGGGTCTGCATTGTCAGCTTCTTGCAGGTGGTTCTATAGGCCCACGGTACTGTTGGTACTCTTAAATCCCAGTCATCCCTATTCACACTACAAATCTTCGTCAACACTGTTTCCAATATCTTGTTGAATTCTTCTACTGTTCCATTTTCTTGTGGATGGTAAGGTGTGCTCTTCTAATGGTGGACTACAAATTCCCCAGTCAAGGCTTCAACTGTCTTATTAATGAAGTGTGTACCTTGATTAGTCATAAGGATATTTGGACATCCAAACCTGGTTATGATGTCATCAAATATGAAGAGCGCAATTGTAGTTTCACTAAAGTTCTTGACTACTCTTGCTTTAGCCCATCTGGTCAAGTACTATGTTGTAGTAATGATGTACCTTACTCCTGTGCGCTTTCCTGGTGGGTTTATAGGTCCGACGAAGTCAATGAACCATTTCTCAAATGCTTGTAGGGTCAACTATGGTGCTAATGGAATTTCATCTCTTCTGTATGGTTTCCCAACTCTTTGGCATACTGTAATAGTCTTTAGCATCTCTATGTAAGGTAGGCCACCAAAGGCCATATCTAAGAAACTTATGTGCAGTTTCTTTCCTAATTTAATGTCCTCTTGTGATGCCTTCATGATATTCTGTGAGGATCATTGGTCACTCTTATTCCATAACACATCTTCTCAGTATCTCATCAGGTCCCATTTTGTATAGATGCCCAGCTATAAGAAAAAAGTCTACAACGTGCACTACTAGCTGTTTCTTCTGGGTAATTGTATATTCACTAGGTGCCATTCCTGTTGACAGGAATTGGAATATCTCTGTGAAGTGGTCATCAATATTTCTAATGGATAGAAGTTGTGCATCTAACAGTGTGTCCTCCAAACTAGTGGGCCCTTCTCCATGTTCCAACCTCGAAAAGTGGTCAGGACCTTTGGTCATTCTTCCTGGTTTACTATGATCTCAAAGTCATATTCTTGAAATATCCGAATCCATCTGCATATTATCCCCCCCAACACTGCCTTGTTGACTAGGTATTTCAACGCGAAATGATCAGTAAACATTTTAAAGTTTCCTCCCAACAAGTAGTGGAAGAATTTTTGCAGTGCATACACTATGGATAACCCTTCTCTCTCAGTGGTGGTGTAGTTAATCTTAGTTATTGATAGCTTCCTACTAGAAAAGGATAACGGGTGATCAATATATTCTTCACCAGGATGTGATAACACTACTCCTAAATAAATATAATATGCATTGACATGCACATGAAACTCCTTGCTCCAATCTGGAAAAACCAGAATAGGTGCAATAACCATTTTCTATTTCAGTGTGTCGAAGCTCTACTGGCATTCTTCTGTCCAACTGAACTAACAATATTTCTTCAAAAGATTCTCCATGGGTTCTATAATCTGGGAATATCCCTTAATGAACTTCCTGTAATATCCTGTGTGTCCCAGTGCAATGCACAGTTGTTTGATTGAAGTAGGAGGGGGTAGATCAACTATAATGGCAATTTTAGATGGATCGACCAACAATCCCTGCTTGCATACAATATGACCTAAAAACACTCCAAATGGTGAGAAGAAGATGCATTTCTTCAGATTCAAGGCTATTTGACACTACCTGCATTTGTCCAATATTAGCCTTAGACATTCAATATGATTCTTTAATAAACTAAAAACAGTCCAATCATCAAAATATGCATCTAGAAATTTATGCAAAAACTCCTTGAATGCTTCAACCACCACCTTGGAAAAGATGGCTGGGGAATTATTCAATCCAAATGGCATCACTGTATACTAATAGGACCCCCATTCTGTTGCAAATGTGATCTTATGGAAATCTTCCTTGGCAATCCGGATCTGATGGTATCCTAAAAATCCATCTGTAAAAGAATATACCCCCTGGCCTCCCACATTATCTAACACTTTGTCAATGAATGGCGTAGGGAAGGGGTCATGCAAATAGGAATCGTTAAGATTTTTGATATCTACACAGATCCAAATCTCTCCTGTCTTCTTGTCTTGCACCACCATAGGGAAAATCCACTCTGATTCTTCCACAGGTTCTATAATCCCTGCTTCCAACATTATGTCGAGCTCAATCTTCACTTTCTCCTTATACTTAGGGTTTAGTCTATTGGGTCTTTGTTTGAATGGTCTTACATCTGGCTTCAAATGGATCCTCATCTCTCCCATAGGCCCTTTAATGCCCTTCATATCAGTAAACTTGGGTGGAAACAAATCCTGATATTCATGCAATAACTCTGTGATTTTTTCAAAAGTGGAAGCATCCTAGTAATCTCCAACATTTGCAAGCTTCGTTGTCTGATCTGTTCCAATATTAAATTTATTAATCTTGATTGGTTGTCCAAAAAATGGTAGCTCAACTCCTAGTCCTTCGACATCTCTTTGGTCTTCTATTTATGTGATGTTCACCTTTCTTGGATCATCGTCTTCATCAACATTGATGTTGTAACAACCTTGCAGTTTATGGAGAGGCGCAGTCCATTTGTCCTCTTCTTGTTCTAAAGGTAGGCTAGAGGCCTCCTCAAATACTTTCTGTCTTACAATATGTAGTGCTTGATCTACTGAAGGATATTGACTTTCAAATAAGAAGGTGGTTACAAAATTCTGAGTCATACCTTCCCAATCTATAGTGATAAGGCATATTTCTTCTTGAAGGTACCAGTTGATAGGTGTCGTGTCCAGCGTGTTAATGAATTTGTGCACCCACTGCTCTTGAGGAATGTTGCTCTAGACTTCTTCACAATTTCTCACATGGTCCTTTGGGAAAATTTGACCTATGTACTGAACTTCACAGCCTTCTACCTGTTCTGAGAACCATGTTTTCATTAGGGTATGACATTGTACCCATTCTGTAATGCTACTTTTGTGTGTCCCCCACCATCTTGTTGGGGTTTCTTTTAGGGCCTCATCCATTTCCAACAACCTTTGTTTCATTGGTACACTTTCTTCAAAGTCTGACAAGAAGGTTTCTAAAGGATTCATACCATCAAAGGTGGGGAAGTTACTTACTGTTGTGCCAATCCAGTTAACATCTTTGGTTAATCTAGCACACCTTCTTGTGGATACTTCATACATTTTATTATGTAAGCTCTCCAATGCTTCTTCTGTGTCTGATGAGAATGTGCTATCACTTCGCCAACTTAGGTTTCCATCGGTTGTAGGATTAATGTAATCCTATTGTCTGGCTATTATTTTGTATATGTTTTCCAGTTTATATGCGACATCTTCTTCTCTGATGGGATCTGTGTATTGTTGATCTTCATCTGGATCTAAAGGCACAATGAACCTAAGGCCATATTTTTCAAAATTCATACGTATTTTCTTTAAATCAACCACAGTGGAATTATTGAAAGCCCAATCAATTCCTAACAGTGTAGGGTAAGGAAAACTATCATCAACTATCTGAATTACCATAAAATCTGCAAATGTTCTTACTCAGTCGATGTCCACAGGGACATGTTCTAGTCTTCCAAAGGGGATGACAACTTGCTGATTAGCCATTCTAAGTCTAATAGGGGGATAGATCAACTCTGGTTTTCCCATTAGTGCCCAATTTTGCTTCGTCATGAAATTTTCCTCTGACCCTAAGTCGAGGACCACATAGTCTATACCATATTCTCCTATTTGAGCATTCAAGTCTAATTCCTTATTTGTCCTTCTCTTTTTATCGATTTGGTGTACTGTGTTATTCAATAAGGGGTTTTTCTTTTCTAGCTCATAATGTTTGATTAAATTTTGTAGTTCTTGTATAGCGCTCTCATCCTGAATCAACTTAATATAAGTATATAGGAATTCCATGAGTTTGCTTACCTCTTTTCCTTCTCTTGGCGAAGGAGATTGATCAAATGCCTAAGGAATTCCATATTCTCTTACTTCTGGTCATGTCTTTGATGAAGAACCTTGGTCTCCTTTGAAATATTTTCTTGCCTCCTCGAATGTTTTTCTTTCTTTCTTTGCATCGAAAGTTTGGGTCTTCTTTGTAGCTTTCCTGATTCGTGAGTCATCTGGAGTCTTCTCTAGGGTCAGCCTGTCTTCTCCTGTAACAACGCCTCATCTAGTTATAACAATGACTCTAGGGTCTTCTCTGCGAGGTTCATCTTTGATCAATTGTATCTGTGGGTTCTACTGAGGTCCTTGTTTCTATTGAATTTTATTCAACAATGCTGGACATTCCTTGATAACATGTTCAAAAGAGTTGCAATAGCTGCAAGTGGTACAAGGTTATGACAGTCCCTTGCCAAGTGTCCTGGATGTGCACAGTTATAACATATGATCTATCCTCGGCCTCGAACCATACCTCGTCCTCGTCCTCATCCTCTGAATCGACTGCGAGGATTGAAGTTTCCTCTTCCAGGGGAGTGATATTGTGTAGTGTTTCCTTCTTGTTGTACTTCACCTTGAATCTTGTATATGTCGCTTGACCTTTCATGCATGAGATCGTAAGCCCTACGATCCATATCATCGTGTCCCATGGACTTACATAACGTGAAATACAAATTTGTGGGTGTCTGAACATATTTTTTCATGTAATAGCACTTACCAGGGTGATGTCTGTTTCTGCATACCTCGCACCAGGGTAAGGTGACTTGCTTCAAAGGGCTCAGAGCTCTAGAGGCCAATTATTTGTGGAATAGGGGACAATGTTCCTTATCATGGCCTTCTAATATTCATATGACACACCATATGTCTTCTCTTTTATATTTTCCCTTGTCTTTCTTCATATCTTCAACCTGCAAAGACAAACTAGTTAGCTGACTCAAGATTTGGCTCATACTTGAGTTGGATTCTCCCATAGGGACTGATTCTATCTTCATGGCGATCTCCAGTGCCTCAACCTATAAAGAAATCTTCTATTGCATCAAAGGAAATATGATGTGTGGTAAGAGGACAACAATGAACCACTCTTTGTTCTTCTCATATGGGATCTGGAAAGTCAATCGGCCTATTAAGGTCTTAAATCATTGATTGAATTCCCAAACAGGTTCGGCTACCTTTTGCTTGATCTCTTTTATCTCTGTAATACATTGTGACTCTGACTTGGGTTTCTTGAACTCTGAAATCAATGCATTCTTGATTCCATTCAATGACTTAGGCTATGCAAGTCCTTGGACAAGTTTCATGTACCGACTCAGTGCGCGATCTCTTAGGGTAGTACTAAACTGATTTCTTTTAACAAGTTCATTGGTGACATTCTTAATATTCCATATAGCTTCACATAGAAACAAATGTTGATCAGGATCTTCAGATCCATCTCCCCTAAATATAGGGAGCCTCATCTCATCTGCCATAGAGCTACCTAGGTTTCTTGTCTGAGTATATGCTAAATTGCTAGTAATAGTACTCTGAGGACTCTGGAAATTATGACTATTTGGATTGGTTAGTGCCACTGAATCAATGGGAGGGATAATAGTACTTACTTCAATGGTTTGCACAGTTCCCAAAGTCTCTAGCTCATCTCGGTGAAGATCTTCATCTTTCCCTTTCTTTGTCCCAGTGGGTTCTGAGTGTTCTTCATTCGTCAAGTCTGCCTCTTCTCCACTGTAGAAACCCTCATCCCCATAGTTATGCTTGAATAAGGTCACAAGATGAACTTCTTTGAAAAATCTTCCATTGCGCGTATGTCCAGCCTTTGTGTCATTGTCACTGTCCAAATTCCTGAACATTATCTTTTTCAAATCTGACCAATCTACTGTATCTTCAAGATGTTCTTCTCATGTAATAACATATTGATTCTCAACATCAAATAATGTAAAAATGTTCCTCTGGGACCCTTGAAGAAATATCTCTCAGCTTGGTTGTATGACTCTACTCTGTCAACAACAAATTTGGTGGTGTACCCTCCAATGATTCTATCAAACCAGTGATCTACTTCTCTTGACACGATGTTATCAACTCTCTTGACCTTCTTGATTAGCACCAACGTCCAAACCACAGGAGGTCTAGATCTAGTCTCAAACTGGGTATCTGCTAACCTAGCTAACCACTCATATAGCTCTTCACGGATTCCTCCAAAGAATGTCTCATGTATATCAGTAAAGATATATCTCTCCAACCAATCCTTTGTACTAAGATTAGGGTTCTTTTTATGGGCTTCAGAAAAGTCCTTCTCTTGATATTCTATCCACTTCTGAATCTCTATCTTGTATGGAAACCACCTTGACATTCCCTCAAGAAGATTGTTGTCCCAGTAACAAAACCATTTGTTGGCACAGGGATAGACCCAGGGTTGAGCTCCAAGAGCACACCAACAATCCCTAGCTACTGGTCCTTTCAGCTACACCTGCGAGGAAGATGTAGTCTCACCCGAAGAAGCTATGTGGGGGTTGCAGGACAGAGATGTCTACAACCAGAAGGAATGTAAAGTGGGTTCAAAGTGATTGACACACAACAATCTAGTGTTCTTTACCTTCCTAGGATATACTGCGCAAGATATATCTATCATATCTAACACAATAATACAATATAAGTATATCAAATGACAAGAATAGAGCATCAATCACACATAACACAAAATATACGTGGTTCACCCTCTCTCTAGGGCTACGTCCACATAATTGCGCTTTATTATGTATTAAGATGAAATAATACAGTTTTGCTCTGTGCTCTTAGCCAACATATCTTCTCTCTATATCTCCCCTCCCTGTGCACCAAGCTGAAGATCTTACAATACTAGAAGGCTTTTACTCTTAGCACTTCTCTATCTCACACAATAACCCTTACTTGATCATACAAAGGTAACAACAACATCTACTAGAGCCAACTTGAACAAACCCTCTTCCCTCATATAGGTTCTTATTTATACATTACAATCACTCACCGACATCCTTAGGCCGAAACCTAGGTGTCAAAACCCTAGATACCAAAACCCTAGGTGTCTAAAACCCTAGGTCAACTTGACCTGCGTTTTCAGGGCTTCGCCAACCTATCTTTCCTTCCTTCTCACGCAGTGCTCCAAATAATTTAATGGTGGCTCTTTCCTCTTGTTGAGATGTCCATGATCCTTCTTTATTTCTGATATGTCATCCTCGATCTCCTCATCCAATGGATTTCTTTCTCAGACTTCGCTCTATCTTTTCTTCTCTTTTGCTCACTTCGACCCAATATCTGTCACTGTGTCTTCCGCGAAGTTCACATTTTTCCTTTTCTTCCTTGTTCTTCGCTTAATTCCATAATGAAGGGCCAATACTGTGTCAAGCTCATTAAAAAATGAAACAGTCACCCCTCCTAACAATTTGAGTCTTTAGCTATATCTCTTAGATGTCAAGTTGAGTCTTTCATTAGGTCTTGTATTTGAACCTTCATTCCATCCACCCTTATCCTTTTTCTCCATCTAGTACAGAAATTGGTGACAACCTGAAAATCGGTGAATGAATTGAAGATTGGGGGGCATGTATGTAGCCTTTGATTATCATTTTGGAGTTATGCCACTAGATTTTCAAGCTGGGGGTAGAGTACCAACCATCCATGGGTATCCCAACCTTTGGAAATTATGTTTGGAATTTACAAGCATTGTTTAATTTTGTTTCAAGCTTGCATAAACATGAAACCAATACTGAGCTTAGTCTTTGTTCTTTCTTATGCTCGTAAATACATGAGAATGTGACCGAGTAGAATTTTATCACTTTTTCAGACTCGTAAAGGTTATACGAAAAAGAAACCCCCTGGAGTCATCTTTAAGCTCTTTTCAGACTCTCTACACATGAAAATATTGCCAAGTGATCTTGCTTCCTTTCCCACTTACTAAAAGGTTTGAAATGGCATCTTTCGAGTGATAATTTATCTCTTTTTTAGCCTCGCAAGACTAACATTAGGAAAAAGGACAACATTGGAGTCATCTTTAAGTTCTTTTCATACTCTCTAAACATGAAAAATCATCGAGTTTACCTTCTCTAGACTTGTTAAACAATCATACATTGAAGGGCCCATATGGGACCAAACCCTTACTTCTTCTAGTTCGTTAAATAAAGGAAGAGGGACTTACCAAAGGTGAGTTATATCGAGCATGTGTTACCCTCCTCGAGCTCGTTAAATTAAAAATAGGTACTCGTCTATCTGGATGGGGGGAAAATTTGAGGGAAGCAAGCCAAGAATTTTTTGAGAACATTACCAGTCACTCTTACAGTCACCCTTGAACACAACACTTTATCTTTGCATACATTTTAATGCGCTGAACCTCTTCTCTGAACCAAACTTCTAAGTCTCTTTACTCCTTTGGTTCACCTAACGAAAGTCATAGTGTTCATTGCATCATCAAGCTTTGGTCCATGTCATGTTTTTGTTGTTGTGCCTCAATGTTCAAGGGCAGTATTTTCCTTGAGAGTCAACCATCATAAATATCCTGTTTCAATACCCGTGTTAGTCCATATTCATTTGATCTACCAACTTACATATATGTGTCCATTTTGTGTTGTTGATGGGGGTACATCAAGACCCTCCTTCGATGAGTCTATTCCTATCGACTTTAGTACATTATCTAGGAACTAGACCTAGAAACCAGTTAGTACCTTGGGACCTGCATGCCTCAATGGTAGGCCTCCTCGCTTCTGACAGTGGGTTTACATCATTGACTTATGATCGGATGATTCCATAAATGTTCGACTTCAGTTCATTTATTTTCATTCGCTAGAATGTACTAGGGTACCTTGGGAATCATTGACATCAATGGTGATTTCCCTCGTGCTTGTTAACGATTTACCTCATTGGACGGTAATCAAGTGATTTCTACCATGTTCAACATCAGGACATCTATTCACATGGTTAGATTCGTACTACATTGGGAATGGTAAGAATACCCTGGGTTGAGTGATCACTCTAGTATGTACTTTTCCCAGGTTGCGACAAATTGTTTCTTGAATATTGACACATATACTTTCACATAGATCCACTTTGTATTGGTCTGTGGCTATGTCTTGTCGTATCATAGATCCACTGTGTATTTTTCATGGCTAAGATCAGTTCAAGTTATGGAAGTATAGATCCACATTGTATATTTGGTGGCTATACTCTTTGTTAATATAATTATGGATCCACATTGAATTTTATGGCGGCCATACCTTGGAATTATTTACCACTCTAGCATAGGTATGCCTACCTTAGGTTTGAAACATGTCATAATGTTTGTTTGATGGTTTTGTGCAGCTTCTACCCGATTCTCTGAGTCCATACCCTTGCTCGCAAAAGTCTACAAAGTACTTTAGTCATCAGTTTCCATCTTCTAACTTCTCACTTTGGGGGGCAATCTGTTACACAACAAAATTACTCATTTCAGTGATGACCTATTCTCGTCATTATAAGTGTTGCATTTTGACCACAAGTTTCACAAGTGTCGTAGACATCATACAGTTATATTGCGTATGTCGTGTCTTGAACTACATCACCAAGAAGACTTGAAGACACCCTTAGAGACTGGTTAAATAAGGAGAAATCACTTGATGAAGAGTACAAATCTTTTTCCATGAAAAAGACCACTTAAAAATCAAATTTGAAGGGCAACGCTCCCCTACCCACTAGTAGGGAGTGCTAGCTCTCCCTAGCCTCCTTTGGGGGAGCGTTGTAGCACTCTATGAACCATTCTGGGGGAGCGCTAGTCTTTTTTGAGGAAATCTTGGGAAACATTCCCCTAACCACTAGTAGGAAGTGCTAAACCTCCTTGACCTCCTTTGGGGGAGAGTTGTAGCACTCTATGCACCATTATGGGGGAGCATTATGCTATTGAGAAAATTAGGGGAAGATCCCCCTTATCTCTGAAATCAGTTGGATTTGAATCTGAGGTCAAGGTTGGATCTTAGGGAGGATCCACAAATGAAGGAGAAAGATCCTCAACCTATCCCAAGAATATCTAAGGTGGTTAGGCCTCTCCAATATTATATAAGGAGGCCTCCTCATGGTGAAAGGACAGATGGATTGGTAGAGAGATAACTAACTTATGATCTCATAAGGAAGGAGAGATATGCAAGGCATCAAACTTATGATCTCATAAGGGATATTTACCAGTGAAAGTTTTAGTCATTCTGATCGTGGAAATTTTGAGTAAGGGTCTGGAAAAAGAGAGCTTGGTGAAGCTGCTAGCTCTGCATCTATAGCTGTAAGAACTTTCCTTTGTTTTCATTAATATATATATGTGTTTGACTTGTTTCCTTCAAATTTGTGTATGTTTCATGAATAAAGGAATAAGAAGTATGTTTTGTTGTTGTTGTTCATTCAATTGCAGGATCTTCTAAAGAGCTTGGAGATCAAGATCAGATTGGATTGAGCAAGGACAAACATTATTATAGGTATTTATATTCCTTTATTCTTATTCCTTGACTAGTTTAGACTCATTAGAAGGAATGTCAATGTTCAACATTTTCACCTTTATGTCTTGGTTATAGGGGTCTAGTATCCAAGAGGAAATCCACTTGTCCACAGTGGTTTCTCCTGTAACACTAATGTGTCGGTCATGGACATGTGTAGAATTTCCCAAAAAAAGGACTTTCTATTACAAGACTTAAAGCCAGTATAATCCCCTATAAAAAACACTGACCCAGGGGAGGTTCCCTCTCCCACAGACCTAAAAAATAAACCAAATGTGAATGCTTGCTCTATAGATAAAAATGGAAATCCTTTTGTCCCACCTTTCGTTTTAACATTTGAAGTCTTCAAAATAAACCTGCATAATTGTTTAGTTGACTCAGGGGCATCCTCCAATGTCATGACATTATCTATCTGCAAGAAATTGAACACAACCCTACTCAAAAGTGATAAACATGTTATACAACTAGAAAAAATTCAAGTAAAAGTTGTTGGGGAACTCAAGGATGTCATCATCATAATGGATACACACCCAAAATTTGTTCAAGTAATTGACATCATTGTAGTGGATATATCAGAAGCTTATGGACTCCTACTTAGTCGAGATTGGTTCAAGAAATTAAATGGATAATTTAGCACATACTGGGCTCACCTCTAGTTTCCATTAAAGGTACATGCCAACATGATTAGGATCGACAGGGAAAGGTATATCAAACATACTGTCACTGATTTAGAAGCTTTCAACAAACCCTCATTCAAAGATTTCCCCATGCTAGGAAACTACTCATGAGATTCCAATTTTGGCAATTTCTCCCCTCTCTGATCTGATGTACCTCTCACTCAAAAATCCAAGATGGATTTTCAAGTAAATCTACTAGTAGCGGCGGAATAAAGACTCTTATACCAAGAACCTATGTTAGAAACCACAAGCAAAGTAGGTGGAGGGGAGGAAGTAACTAGACATGAAGAAGATGATGATTTGTGCTCACAAGTTTGGACCCTATACTTCGATGGGTCTAAATCGCAAGAAGGGTCGGGAGTAGTGTAACACCACTCTTTTAGTTAACAAACTTCGGGGAAATATAACACCCACTCTGGTTTATAAAACAACATGCATTTAAGCAAACGAAACACATTTATACTCAGAGTAAACATATTATTTACTGCTATAATTAGCAATCAATAGCATTTAATAATAATTAATACACACAACGAAATTCATGATAACATAAGCAACAAAGTCATGCAAAACATGATTAAAGCATAATCATATACTTATATTTTAACAGTGGTAGATTCCACCAACCAAGTGCATGCCTTCCATGAACCTCCCAACCTTAGACCGCATTGCTCATCAAGCTCAGCAGTGGGTCACCCCCGAGATGGGACTAAGTGTTACCCATGATTTTGGTCATCATGATCATGTATTGATGATGGTGTATTCGGGCTCTTCATTAGAACTTTCTCCTAAGAAAAGTTACCTTCATCTCTTTCCAAAAATCACATTTTTTGAGGAATGTTCGCAAGTTGCTAGTACATTTGCCTGCGAGAATGTATGATTCTCGCAGGCTACCTTAAGCCAGGGTGCAAGAAGTTTGCACTGTGTTGAATTGATAGGGTGCAAACTCTTTCTAATGAAGGGAAAAAGATGAATTCTCGAAGCATCTAGAAGGGAATCTTCTAGAAGGATGAGATGGCATTCAAATGGTTATCCTAGTACTGGATTCCCTGATATTTTGGGATCATTCTTATCCAAGTAACCAATTCATTCTCTCCTATATATTGAGGGATTTCTCATGGAAAAGGTTAGAAAAAAACAAGGTTAATTGAGACATTGGAGAATTGGTGAAAGATTGTGTGAAGGATTGAAGCTACAACAACTATGAAACTCTAGCAAGTTTATCAAAGGTGGTTGATCTTCTTCATACAAGTGAGCAAGTGTGTGTGTCGGAGCTAAGGGCCATTGAAAGGAAGTTTGAAACATCAAGGCTCAGGTTGTAATCTTTACTTTCCATCAATATGATACAGTAATATGTCTCTTTCCCATAAAGCTAATTCCACTTTATTATATAACTCCTTGATCATATATATAGATTCACTATTGAATAGATTATGCTTTCTTCACTCCACTTGGTTTGTATTATTTTGGTCTTGAATGTACGAGAGAATTGGAGTGAAGCGGCAGAAACAAAGATCAACGGAAGTGATTATAAGGTATGAAACTTATTCTTGCCTCTTAGTTCATTCAATGGTTAGAATCTAGGGAAAGAGTATTATTCTGTCTTGCTTTGTTCTAGATCCAGATGGATCTAGGGAGATCGTTTTGTGTCCGCACTTACGGATTTATCCAATAACAAAATTGGCGACTCCACTAGGGATAAACCCCTTTTTCTTTGTGTTCTTTTGTGTTTTTCTGTGGCCATTTGCTCTAGTTTCATTTTTCTCTTGTCCTGTCAGTCTATGAGTCTTCAGGTTATCCTGATAGACCTTCTGGGTCCAGAAGCATTTGTCAATTTTGCTTCAATTTTCAAAATTTTTGTTATGTTCAGGAGTTCTCGCACTGCACTTCATTGTATCCTATGAGAATTGGTCAGGTTCGCACCGTGCTTATAGGTTTCAGTGCGAGGTTCTCGCACCTTGCTCAAAGGTCACCTACGAGAATCAGTGATTCTCGCACTGTGTAATATTGCTTGCCTACGAACACAATTTTTCAAAATTTTGAATTTGAATTTTGGTCTTTCTAACTGCCCAAATTAGTTGGATTGCTTCTTATGAGTTTCTTGGACCAATGATTGATATATTTCTTGCTTTTGTTTGCATGCTTGAACAGTCTTAGGGTTTCAAGGCATTTCTGGTCATTTGTGGCTTGACTTTCATTTCTTGACTCTTTGTGACAAAACCATTCTCTTGGACTTCAGTTTCTGAATGTGTTTGATTAGTCGAGAACTAGTGATTGGTTGAAGGTTAAGTTTGATTGGTTTTCTCATTTTCTTATGGTTTGAAAAGATCATTTTTCTTTTGCATTTGAAAAGACTACATTGGTTTTCTTTTTATTTTTTCTTTCATTGAAAGAGTGGATTGGGTTATTCGCTTGTTTGTTGAATTGATTTTTTGTACTCTTGCTATCATAGTCTGAGTCCTTTTTAAAAAGTGAACAACAAAAGGTTTTTCTGTCAAAAATTATTTTCGTTTTAGAAAACTTTGAAAATCAAATTATTGAGATTGTTGAAGTATTTGAAAAAGACACAATAGAGAATTTTCATTTGATAAATGATTGTTTGTGTTGGCATTTGAAAGGAAATTTTGCATTATCATTCAAGGTTGATCTAGAAAAATTTCTCTCTCTCCCATACATAGGATTCATTGAACGAAAAGTGATATATTTCATTCTCATCCTTTCATTATTTGGTCAGAGTCATACAACATAAGTTTCACTTCCATTACCTTTGAGTAAACAACATCTCTTAAAAACACTGCGTAATCATAAAATTTATCTAGTAACTCTTTTCTAGGGATATTTTACACCAACATTTAGCTAGGCTAGTGCTTTGGAGTAGGAAGAGAGATACACTCTCCAAAATCTCAAAACACACAATAGCATCTTGAGTTAGGGAGTGTTAAATTCCATTTGCAACATATTGTCCTGGGAAGCACTTCTCACACAAGGGTCAAGCACTAGGTCACATTGATGTTGGCAGAGTTACTCACCCTGCTTTGTTGACATCAGTGTAGATATTGCACGTATTACGGGGGTCACTCGGAGGTATACACACAATGATGAGTGGAATCCTTTTGAGTTGATTTCGGGCTAGATACCCTGCCCTTGCATGTGGATCAGACTGCCAACTGTTCCCCCAGGATTTACTGTTGTTTGTGGTGACCTTAGTGGCCTATCTCTTTAGGTTCTTACCCAAGGTGACTGTGGAGGGGAAAGTCTTCACGGTACCTGGAATTGACGTTAACCAAACTCACCCGGGCTCCTTGGAGGGTATACCCACAATTATGTGTGGGAGCTTGCACCAGGGTGTAAGTCCGTTAAGCAGGTCGTCAGTGTAACTTTTCCACCCTAGCCCCACCCCTTCTCATCTCGTTGTTGCGACGTTGGATTTCATCACCAACTAGTGGCTTTGAAATTAGAAGGTCTTGTTTGCCTGGTGATTTCTTCCTAGATTTTGTTTACTAGTGCGTGTTGTTTGTTTCTCAAAGTTGACCATAGAAGTTTCTTCACGGAGCTTATCACTTGTTTACAATAGCTCCCCCACGTCGCTCATGTAGAATGCAAGGTTTATCTCCAGAGGATCTGGACGGTTCACAACCCTTGCCTATAGCTACACCTGAGGATTCTCCTCAACACGGTGAAGCCGCAGTTGTTACCACACCCCAAGTGGAATCAACTGAATCTCTAGAACCTTTTCGAATTACTAATACTAGAGAGGACTATTGAATTCGCCGTGGTGAATGACCTTTTGTGCGATTAAATTCTTCTGGAGACGTATTTGTTACCTCTTCTGGATCACCCATTGGGCCCTTTCCTGGTGTAGAAGGCCAAGATCCTTTTTGGTCTACAGGTGATTTCCGCAGGACCCTTTTTAGTCCTGGTTCACATGTGGTCTCCGAAATCAACCCTCCAGTGTTTTCTGAGACAGAGACTGTACTGGTGAATACCACGCATCACTTTACTCTCCCTACTGAGATGGCCCATCTCGCGAACACTATGAGTGTCCCAACTGGGTTCACTACAGCTGGTCTTCCTCCT